>BLKM01003200.1:0-12381 GCA_013340265.1 Coptotermes formosanus
TAATATAATATAATATAATATAATATAATATAATATAATATAATATAATATAATATAATGTATCATATATAACATATATCATATCATACCATATCATATATATTATATTTAATCTAAATATATCCAGCGTTTCCGTAGTTCAAAAGCCAAGAAAGAGCACACAACTACACATACTATGAGTTATTTTATGCACATTGTGCGAATACGACATGTCCAGTAATCTTATGTGTTTAAACGCCATCCGTAAGGCACCCAGCTACGAGCTCTGGAATTTTAAACAAGGCGTTCCAGTCGCAAAAACTAATGCAACTGAAGCGACCAAATCCAAAACCCGTGTTACAGTTACAACCACTTTGCTTCGCCTAGTCATTTGAAAGTTCCCAACCTTTAGAACTGGGCCACAACTCTACATTTAGCCTATCTACTTCGAAATCGAATGTTACACGCGGGGGTTCACCTCTCTCTCACCCCGTTCCACGGGCTTAAAACACTTCCGACGTTTCTTCCTTTCTCTCTCGTAAAATGTGAAGTTGGTGAAAAGGGAAATTGTTTCACTGTCTCATTTATTTTTGGATATTCTTCTATATAGGCTTTCTGTTGTTCTAGTTTCTGAATTGAAAGAAAGCAGAGAGAGTGTTACTGAAATTTTGCCCTCCTGTGTTGGGCGCAGCTGTAACACTGATTCCCCAACAATGGTTACGTGGAAGACGTTGGGACCATAAAAACTCGAAGTAGGGTTTCCATTTTCTTACTGTGACAGTCGGTAAGAAAATTTGACAACATGGCTTATAATCTTGTGAATAAGGAAACAACAATGCTTGTCACTATATCAGGGGAATTAATCGCCCTGAGGTGAAGCAGTATTTTGTTTGCGACAAATTTAAAAATGATTGCGAAGTCGTAACGGTTGTGACATGATGGCTGACAGAACAGTACATGGACTGATATAAATATGAGAAATGAAAGCTCGTCACATGACACGAGAAATATGTCAACTGTGGCGGGAAATATGTAGAAAAATTAGTGGGATAGCAGTATAATTAAATTTCAGCTGTAGTCATTACGGCTGGAAATAAAAAGAGCCCAAAATAGATGCATTGTAAACTCATTTTCTGACCAACTGTCATACGATTTTCCACTTAAGTTTTTGAAGGGGTTACAAAGCTGGCTGGCGAGAAATATTTAAAAAAATATTCTGTTAGTAGGACATCATTTCCAGTAGAATGTTTCTAACGCTTAAGGGTTGGGCGTGAGAACCTGGAATGCCTTACCTAAGAGAGAAGTGTGTTATTGAAACATAACCTAGAACTCCGAACAGAAAAATGTTCGAGAAAAGAACGTACGAAGTTTCAGTACAGGAAAAGTTTCGACGATGTCTCGCTTTTGTAAACTCTGTAATGAACCTTCGGGTTCCTAAAATATTAGGAAACTTTATGATTGGATGTGTGTTTAAACTTTTAATTAACTTACTGATATAGCAGGAAGTAAGATGGAGTTTGTTTTTCAAAGAGCTTCATATTTATAACGATAAGATTCCGAACATGCAAGACGTCTTTAATGACTTGTCTGCTTGATGGGAAACAGAGGTCATGGCATCTCGAAACGACTCATGGTTATGACAGGGAACAAAATGGAATGACAACACAATATAGACGGCTGTACGGATGCCTTTTATGTTAGTCCTGTCCTAGCTACCACGTCAGAAGCGCAAGCAATTCCATTCCATATAAAATGTTAAATTTCATGTCTGACGTTTTGAAAGCTGTTGATTTCTATCACAGCGGTATATAACATTACAGGTATTAATATAGAATATAATTTGTGAGGAAAATTTTTTGCTTTCAATTTTTGTTGCTGGATCCCTTAAGACTGTAATTTATGCAAGTTAAACGCGTATTTTGACATAGGCACTTTTAAAGCATTTCTTTATGTTGGGTTGGGCGTGGGGGCACGAACGAGAGGGAAGACAGCAGAAGGCAGTTTTAAAAGATACCAAATACATTATGAAGGCAAGAAAATTCAGTTATGTTGCCAAAATCCGCTCTTTTCATGCTAATGGTTTTTGGCAAACATAACCACCGGAGCTATAATGATCCTACGTAGAACAAATACCCACAGGGTGTTCATAAAAGACGTTCATTATTAAATACAAGTTTTGAAACTTTCAAAGAAAACAACGAGGTATTTTCGGGCGATTCGCTGTGTGAACATGGAGTTGGTATCCGAGGTTTCGGAGATAATTTTTGTCGCCATCATCAGTGTTTAATAACCGAGCGGATTTTAGTGGCAACAAAGCTCTAGACTTCGAATCGGACGTTCAAGTTCGAGTCTTGGCTGGAGCAACTATCTCCTAAATAACGTCTTCGAAGCTTCCTTACTACCCGAGAAAAACACTGGAATACTACTTCGATTGTGCTATGTAGCCTTCCTTACATATCCTTTCCAATTCATTGTTCATCAATCATAGTTCCGTCAGAAGGATTAAAAGTCCCCTTTCCCAGCGGGGATTCTAACGCTATACCGTTCAGCCCTAACGACGATTCTGTTGTACAAAGAAGGAATTAACACATACGATAAAACGTTTGCACAAAATTGTGTTTTAAATAGGTTGCCAACGCCTTCGGATTTACCCTTTTATGGAGGAAAAAGGACATGCATCCATGTGATCTTAACTTGTGCGTAAGATCCAAGTCAGCGGTTAACTTTTAGGGCCCCTAAGGTACCACCTTGATCCATCATATAAGAACCTGGCTGGGAACCTGAAACGGTGTGGAAGTTTTCAACTGTATTATTTTTCTTATTACTTTTTTTTATGTTACTGGAGGTACAATTTAGTGTATTGTTATACTTTAGTACACTTGCACTAAGCAAAAATTTACCGCTGAAAGTTTAATAGTCTCTATACTTGCAACAAAATCATTACATATCACTGACGTTCTCGTTTTTTTGATGTTCCCACTATGTGCTTGTGGGCTGTAATGTTGATGGCTTCAGTCTTCAAGTGGAAGTGACACCGAATAGTTTGGGAACCGCAATAATTTGCAGTTGATATTTCAAAGTCCTCTACACTAGCAGCGTAACATATTACTGCTAATTTGCTGGTTTCGTGGACCGTGTATTCGTACGGTTTCTTGTTGGGAATCCCGAGAAATGGTACCCTGATTGTGGTTTCTGTGGTTATCCATGGTGATTTAAGGACAACATTAAATTTTGCCACAACGTAGGTCACACCCTTCGCCTGTGTGAACCTCACCTCATCAGCCTAACCTCCCAAGAAACCAGCATCAAATGAAATGCAATAACCAGATGTTAATCACAATATTTAAAGATATCAGTGTCTTCGTTTCGTTTCGTAGTCCTTCCCTCTTCTACCTACTCACAGTAGGTGTCGAGGGTTTTTTATGATTTCATTTGATCACATTCAGACACACACCACAGTCGGTAGGACTCCTCTGGACGAGGGATCGGCCCGTCGCAGAGACCTCTGCCTGACAACACAAACACTGCACGAGAGACAAACATCCATGCCCCCGCTGGGATTCGAACCCACGATCCCAGCAAGCGCTCGGCCGCAGACCTACGCCTTAGACCGCGCGGCCACTGGGATCGGCTGAAGAAGAAATTAACAAACATAAATGACAAAAAAATATACAGAAGGGACGAGGTCAGTAAAATTTCTCCAAGTGAAAGCAGGTATCAAGAAAAGAAAACAAAACATGCCAATCCATATCTTCACATTTCTATCTGCAAGTGCTAATATAGCACATACCGTTAATCACAGATGCTTTAAAGCCCTGCTTAATGCGTCGCTGTTTTATGTCCATATAATATAAATCTAAATTTTATGTTTTCTGCTTATCATATGTTTTTATGTTATTGTAAGTTGAGATCTCAACCGTATACATGGAAAATATAAATTGGTTAAGGTGTCTGATGTAACGTTTCTTTGGTAACTTGTCACCCTGATGATGGCTCTGTATATACAACACGAAACATGTTACAGTAAAACTTCACAACATACAGAGAATTGATGTGATTTAATGTGGCATCCTGGACGAAAAAGTGTCGAGCCATATCTGGTAGAATGGTTACCAGCCTTGTGTCGAAATACTCAAATACCAAATTTCATGAACATCCGTCCAGTGGGAGTCGGGTTGGCCCATGCGGACGGAAAGACAGACAGATACGACGAAGTTAATAGTCGCTTTCCGCAATTTTGCGAAAGCGCCTAAAAATTGAAGAAAAATAATAATACAAACTACAAAGCTCTTCATTATGTCATTGTCTCCATTATAACTGTAACTGGTCTTTGTGTGATACCTAGACAGGGTTTTAGTGCAATCATCTTGCACTTTGCGGGATTATGTGTCTATATACTGGCGTCTGTCTGTTCGGAATTAATGTGAGACGATGGAATTGGAATCCCTGGCTAAGGGCGAGGTCTACTTCAAAGCCCCTAACATTACAGGATAAGGAAAGGAAGGGACAAACAGAAATTTCGGAACACTGTATACAGAACTGCCACAGCGTAGCCAATTATAAAATTCCTTCTGGCACAGCTTTTACAGCTAAGCCTCCAAATCCGACAAAAACAAATGGGAAAATGGATGCATTTAGTATTAAAAAAAGGCTTTAAATTTTTACGATACCCACAGCATGGTTGAAGTCGCAGATTTGGAGTACGAGGGGTGAGATTTTGAAATACTGAACAAAGAAATTTGCTAATAAAAGGAAAATGAGTTATATTCATGACTGCAACGATACCATTAAAATTAACTAATAAAGACAGATTTTCCGTACACCATAAATAAGCTTATTGCCAACAAATTGCTCTTGTCCATGGGCATGAAAAGACTCCGACATGTTTCGGCTATTATTTATAGCCATCTTCAGGGAGCATTATTATATACTAAAAGACATTGTTATTTAGGATTGTTTCTAAACTCTTGTGCATCCTTACATCTTGAAATAGTAAATTATGTATAATAATAACAATAATAACAATAAATAACAATAAAATAACAATAATAATAATTTTGTCATAATTTTAACAAAATTTTAACAATGCCAACGCTACACATTGGAGTTGTAATGGTATATTGGTATTGTGTATATTACCATTTACAATTGGCAAAGCTGTGTGCTAATACTGTATGTGTCTTTTAGTGTACTAATTCTCCCTGAAGATGGTTGTAAGTAATACCCAAAACATGCATAAGTAGTTCTCTATTCATGGACAAATGCAATTTGTTTGTAATTAACTTATTTATGTGTATCAATTGCAAGAAACGTGTAAAATACTAAGTTTCAATACAAAACGTTCGATCACGTAGCACATCTGTTTCCTTTGGCCCTAAGTTTTCCAAACACCCTCCAGCTATCTAAAGAGTGGAATCCTATCTGCGTTATCAAAAAACGTGTGTCGTTTCAAATTCGTAAATACAGATTTTTAAAAAAAATTCGAAACCACAGACTGCAGAAAATTTGTAAGAGAAACTACCATACTGAGTAGCAAAAACTAAGGACGAAAAGACACTGTCGGTTTAAGGTGACGTCCTGATTATTACCGAAAGTTGAAATTCACGTGGCACGGCAATTATGTTATAAAATTTCTTTTATATATAAGATAGAGTACAGGATGTTTTAAGTGGTGCACAATTAAAGACAGTATTAGAAGGTTGTGTGTCATGACATTGTTTTTGTACATGTATCCATGACAAACTGTCAATTAATTCGGAAGATACTATGGAACACACACACACATATGAACAAGACAGTATCAGAAACCGACATTTTCTTAGAAAAGGAAGTGCTGCAAGACTCCCCTGTCAAGTAGTTTGAGATGTAATTTCCTCGTGTCAGTCCTGAGACAAGCAAAGACAGAAACGAGAAATGGTAAAAATGGGGTTTTGGATTTCTTTTTTGGTTCTAAAATATATCCAGTGATTCGAAATAAATTTATTTTAACTAAGACCACGTAATGGAATTTAAATGGAAATACTGAAAAATATCGCCGGAAATGTACCTCACCAACTCACTCATGTCCGATTTTTATTTCCGGGTTTGGTATTCCGTGTAGAGAGGGAAAATTGATTTCGAAATCAACCACTCAGAAACACACACAGAATTTACATATTTTCTAATTTTAAAAGTGCATAAATATCTTACGTTCGGTATTAAAATAAATTTTAAATACAAGTGTTGCTACTGACATTGTCCTAACACAAGTGTTCCTACTGACATTGTCCGAACACAAGTGTTGCTTCTGACATTGTCCGAACACGTGTTGCTACTGACATTGTCCGAACACAAGTGTTCCTACTGACATTGTCCGAAAACAAGTGTTGCTACTGACATTGTCCGAACACAAGTGTTATGTTTGCTAATAATCATCTCAATTCTGAATTTAATTTAAACAACGATGGACTTTTTAATTGTATATTTTTATGTCAATTTAATATTATCATTGCTAGAAATATATATAAGGTGTGAAAATCTGTCACAATACTAGAAGAACCTAACTGAGGACATCTTCGGGTTTCGGAATTTAACCTCGTCGTATGTAAAATCCCGAAACTCTACGTTACACATGATACACGGATAGTAAAATATAAGGAAATAAACATGCTTATAACGTTTATAGAGTCTGCCACTGCGCTAAGAATTCATATTTTGACCTTGTCGGATTGTAACACCTTGCAGCGTAGCAGGTTGGGTGTCTCTGGAGTCCAGATTCCTACCCAGAACAATGCAAATATCAATACTGTTAAGAAATGTTATCAATAATTACTGAATACATATTATATTTGCATATCACGTCATTTGAACCGTACATTTTGAGAGATATCGAATAATCATGTTATTTCAACCGCAATCATTTGAGCGAGATCGAATTATCACAAACTAAGAAAGCGATAAATTCATAAATGTAATAGCACATGACTATTGGATGCAAAACGGTGCTTGTGACCTTTAATGCCCCCTGACGACGGTGGCTTGACCACCGAAACATGTAGGAGTGATATCATAAACAAATACATATTTATATACAGTGTGTGCATTTGTTGGTCTCTCCTAATACTAGACCAACGCATGTGAGATTTATGGTAGACGAAATGGCACTGACACATGTTTTTCTCCCAATACTTCGGCTTGCGTCTGTCAGTTACCATTCCGTCAATGCTCCCTGCTCACTCATTCATTCATTCATTCATTCATTCATTCATTCATTCATCACCCACACTACACAACCTTACAGACAGACAGACAGCACCGTTAAATACCATACTCTGCCTTCAATCCGGTGTGAATCAAATATCTCAATGCGCGTATTTTGAGGTTCGGCGGTGCCTATCAGTTACTCTGCCTGGATGTGACGCCGTGTAGTGTGGTAGAATATACTCGACTCTATACTCTCAAATCAATTAAGCTGATTGTTTCCTTTCCGCACAGTTTAACAGAGCGGAGCATGCGCGAAGTGTTGTGATAGTCACAATTATTTGGCCCCACTTCCCCTGGGCGTGATCTAAATTTTTCGACTGAAGAACAACGTGGACAGTCTGAAGGTAAAATATCTAGTATACAGGGTATACACAAAAGAATGGTAAGAATGATACGGTTTCAAGAGTAGACAAGAAATTTATTTCTCACCTTACATGGGCACAACGTACACCGTCAGCAGCGGCAACTGTCCTAGTTTCTCATGCGCTACCAGCAGTTCGCTTATCATGCTTACTGCGGGTCCGCGGGGCCAGTTTCCAAGATGGCATCGCAGCAGGAGAAGGCGTTCTGTGTGCTCCGTTTTGAGGTGTCTAGATCTGCGATCTAACACCACGTGATTTCTTTCTTTGGGGGTTCGTTAAAGACAGCGTTTACGTACCACCATTGCCCATGTCCCTCAAGGAACTTCGTGATCGGATAACGCATGCACTGCAGACCGTTAAAGCGGACATGCTACACCGAGTCTGGGATGAATTTGATTACCGTGTGGATGTGTGTCGTGTGACCCAGGGTGCACACATTGAAGGATTGTGATTAACGCATGAGAAACTTGGACAGTTGCCGCTGCTGACGGTGTTCGTTGTGCCCGTGTAAGGTGAGAAATAAATTTCTTGTTAACTTTTGAAACCGCACCATTCTTTTGTGTATACCCTGTATTTTAGGTGAAAGGTGGTATTCCTATCCATTCCTATTTCGGATACAATCTCGTCCCTTGTGCCTTATAGAACGCTCAGAGAAAATTGTACATTTCCGTCTGCTTAATTACACACGCACACACACATCATTAATATTTATATTGGGAGTAACTTTACAATGAACTTCACTGCAAACAGTTTTGTGGTTTGTTACGATATCTGGAAGCCAAAACAAACAAGGGGATTACGTGTAGAGAATATGTTCTAAATATACATCAAAAGCTGTATTATGCAATACAATTAAGCTGATTCGAATTTAATGCAAACATTTAAATCGACAAATCCTAGTGTTATCCAGTTTTTGTTGTGTTTAAACTGGGAAGGATTAGGCAACTTGTGTCAGATGTTCACACAAGAACGGCGATGATTAATTGGAATGTACATAGTGACTACGCGCTATGAGCTAGTGACAGTGGAAACCAAACCCAAATGTTCACACAGTTTTCTTACTTGTTTCACATACATATAACCAGACATTTATAAATCACACTCGAAAAGCGGATCTTAAGTACAAGCGGTAATCAAATTAGGCTTCCAGTGTTCATTCCTGCCAAACATCTTAACTGGACTCGTATCTGAACATCAAATTCATGTACAAAACAAAATATATTCCGATTTTGGACAAACATTCCCTTGAAAGTGACGCTAAAACTCAGAAACAGCCTGTAGTTGGAGTGACGAGTGTGTGATACAGCCTGGAGTTGGAGTGAGAAGTGTATGATACAGCCTGCAGCTGGATTGAGAAGTGTGTGATACAGACTGTAGTTGGAGTGACAAGTGCGTGATACAGCTTGTAGCTGGAGTGAGGAGTGTGTGATAAAGCCTCTAGTTGAAGTGAGGAATGTGTGATACAGCCTGTAGTTTGAGTGAGGGGTGTGTGATACAGCCTGTAGTTGGAGTGAAGAGTGTGTGATAAAGCCTCTAGTTGAAGTGAGGAATGTGATACAGCCTGTAGTTGAAGTGAGAAATGTTTGATACAGCCTGTATTTGGAGTGAGGATTTTGTGATACAGCCTGTATTTAGAGTGAGGAGTGTGTGATACAGCCTGTATTTAGAGTGAGGAGCGTGTGATAAGCCTGTATTTAGAGTGAGGAGCGTGTGATACAGCCTGTATTTAGAGTGAGGAGTGTGTGATACAGCCTGTATTTAGAGTGAGGAGTGTGTGATACAGCCTGTATTTAGAGTGAGGAGTATGTGATACAGTCCGTATTTAGAGTGAGGATTGTGTGATACAACCTGTAATTGGAGTCAGAAGTGTGTGAAGAGTCTTAAGCAAACGTAGGCAATAAGTTTATGGAAACGATCAGAAAAACTGTTGGCAAGGCTGCAGTGTTTTGTATCGACAAGTTCCTCTCGCATTCTGTTTCAATACGAAACGATTTCTTTTTCTACATTCTGCCTTTTCCGACTGTTGTGCCACACGAGTAACAAACTGCTACAGCTTTACGGCATGAGATTTTCATACTCTAAAGTATTGTTGAAGAAAAGGATACAAAAAAGTGGAAAACAAGAAGACGCAGTTCCTCTGTTTCGAGCAATGAATCATTTAGTTTCCTCGTGTGCTTGATGAAAGATACTTCAATAACATTTTAAAGATATGAAGGTTTTATATACGTATCACTCTACAGAAATATTTACGACCCCTCTGGTGCAAAATAAATGGCTTGACCTTGTTGATAAAAACCCGCTATTAAAACCACGTATTTCTAAAGGTGTCCTTTTTTCACTACAGAGTATTCAAGGCACGAATTGTATTTCTTCTCAAATATTTAGGTGTATTCTACAAGGAAAAATTGAGACAAACCTTCAGAGAACTATATTTCTCGTAAGCCTCAAAGGAATACGGTACGGTCGAAAATACAGTTGCTGCTATAACAAAATAAATTGAATGTATCGGTTATGCGGGTTATATAAGCGCAGGAGCGGAATTTGTAGACCCACACTTGAAGTAACAAGAGACGATGGTAGATCGAGGTATGAGTGGGCAGACCAGTATACAATAGGTGAAGAAAGTAATGTTCAATCGAAGATAAAGGAAAGAGACAAGCAGTAAGACACGACAGTAGATGGGTAAGGGAGAGATAATTAGGAACATAACGAGATGGAGAAGTTGGAAATGAAGGAAAAGAAGAAGGAAGAAAAGAGAAAGTTGGTATCGAAGAGAGGGAATGGAAGAGACAGAGAGCAGGAGGAGAAGGGAGCATTAAAAGGAGAAGGACAATAAGAAGGCCGAGCAGATTGAGGAAACGGAGGAACAGTAGCAGAATGAGAAGGACCACGAGGAAAAGGAGGCGAAGAGAAGAATAAGATCATAAAACCAAGGACACGAATAGAAGGAGGAAGAGAATACACAAGGAGTGTGGATATGTAAAGAAGTATTAAAAAAGCGAGCAGGAAGCGACTTGAGTGATAATATTACTTCTGTCCACAGTTTATATTTTGAAACACCAGGCACTCGCTTTGCTCAGTCTCGAAGTACAAAAACACTAATCACCAACAAATGCACAAAGAGTTTTATCATCAATCGCAACACACTCCTACATGTTTCGACCCTGCTGGGTCATCTTCAGGGAGGACTTTTTTTTGTTACCGTTACACTAGAGTTGCACTTTACAGTTGAGTGAGAATGTGCTGTTGATTGTGTACTGCGTTGTTTTTGGAGGCGTGAACTCTCTGCGGTCCCGGCCTGCAGGCCCGGACCGCAGAGAGTTCACGCCTCCAGTACACAGTAAACAGTCAACAGCACATTCTCACTCAACTCTAAGGCGCAACCTTAGTGTAACCATAACAAGAAGTTCTCCCTGAAGATGACCCAGCAGGGTCGAAACATGTAGGAGTGTGTTACGATTGATGATAAAACTCCCTTTGTGCATTTGTTGGTGATTAGTGTTTTTGCACAATATAGTGCACGGACATGGAACACATTTACCCAGTCTTGAAGATCTGTCAGTGCTCACATTCGATAACAGAAAGTGAACCACCGCGCAGATATGAGCGGGTCTTTGGAACGGCAGAGTTCATAGTATTTTGCATCACAGAATTGGTTGGTGAAATACATACCTCATACAAGAGGGGTTCAATCTGAATGAAATGCACTTTCTAAGCTAGGCACGTAACAATCCGCGCTCCTCACTGCTAACAGATTGCGTTAAGTCTAAACTTTCCAGCCATTCCATGTCTACCAGAGTCATAAAATTGAACTGATAATACGAAACGTTACGTTGAAAGACAGAATCTTTAAAGTATTACCTCTTACTAGTATAAATATTATTGGAATTCCAGAGGGAAATAATTGAAAACAAACACCGCCCAATAGAAACTTATTTCAAACCGTTCACAAAGTTTTAGAAAGACAGTTATTATTTATACTGAAATCTGAACTTTAAAGGACAGTTCTATTCACTGAACAGCGCTGCTGTCTGGGTTTGTCTTCGATAAAGATGTATAATACAATACCCGCTCAAACGTAACTTCTATAGCCCACGCTGTCTACTCCTGCGCCAAACTACTTGGCAACAAAAAACGAGAAAACCACGACCATCAGCCTTTATGTTATTTATTTCCGTGCATATAATCAATACAGTAAAAGAGATCCAAATTATGGACAATGTTATTGTTTATTTTAAACCTTTGTCTTTTAGTTCCACAACATGTTTCGGCAAATAGCTAGGCCATTATCAGGCGGGTATTATTACAACTGCTTAACTGGCGTGTTCAACCACACTACACAACCCGACACATCTGGCCCCATAACGCAGGGTACCCTACAGCATATACACCTGGAATTACATGCTTTAGGCACACCAAGCCGAAAATCGGCAACATAACACCAAATTAGCTAGGAATTTTACAGAAGTTTTTAATATTTTAACTGTTTTACCGTTTTATAATTCCCACTTAATGCACATCTTACGAAATTTGTAATAATACCCCCCTGATTATGGCATAGCTATTTACCGAAACATGTTTGGAAACTAAAAGACAAAAGTTAATAAATAAACAATAACACTGCATAAGTTGGGTCTCTTTTACAGTAACAACCATCAGCTTCCTTAAGGGCGGTACTTAGCATGCCTCCCATTAAATCAAATGCAAGCTTAATAACTGACTGACTGACTGACTGACTGACTGACTGACTGACTAACTAACTAACTAACTAACTAACTAACTAACTAACTAACTAACT
>BLKM01003201.1:0-11972 GCA_013340265.1 Coptotermes formosanus
GTTAGTTAGTTAGTTAGTTGGTTGGTCGGTCGGTCAGTCGGTCAGTCATCAGTTGGTTAGTTCGGAGTCAAAAGCAACGCCGCTAACAAATATCACTTTATACCCGAACTTTCGGTGTCGCTCAGTGACCAACACCGCACACGCAGTAGCACACTTGTGCTTGTCTCCGTAAGTTATAAGAACCCTAACCTTACTTCTTGCGGGCAGTCACGGTCCAGTGGGTAACATCTAAAGCGGCACGCAACCCGCACGCCTTCCAAACACCACGGGAGAGTCCGAGAGAAGCCTAGAAGGCAGACATTTAACTCGGCAAGACGAGCTGAAGCAATCGAACCAACAGCACTATGGCGCAGCGCATGGTAATTCAAACAAAGGAACCCATAGCTTCTGGCTATTGAAACACTGTCGAGGGTGGTTACTACGACTCTCTCATAATCATCATCATCATCGTCGTCGTCGTCGTCATCATCACCACCATCACTGTCGGTGGACACGGTCTGTAACCACAACAAGACGGTCTCATTTCATCTACACACAGCCAAGACGTAGTCTGGGAAGCTGTCTACAGTACTGTTCCTTACAAACGCAGACAATAATAATGTATGGATTGTGCTGCTATCTATTGCTTTTGCTTGGCAACTGTGTTATATGCTTTCCAGCAACAGTAACGTGCACGGTGAGCACGCATGGATACGACGGACTATACTGGATGTACGATGAGCAAAGCAACGAGAATCACTCAAGCAACTGCAAGACCTCCGCACGCCAGAACACTTGCAATTTGGTAACACTGACGCAGGATTATAATAAATTATACAAGGTGCACAAGAATTCTGTTTCCGTGTGCTCTGTATTCCACCGCGACATGTTGCGACCGTTATACGTGGCCATCCTCAGGCAATTCGCAATAAAAATTACGAAGGGACAACATAAACAGACCGCACTGCGTTGCTGACGAAATACGTTTTTCCCGCGAGTTTTATACAACACCAAAACTTCATATACAAATAGAGTCCCAATACTTCTGGAAGGAATTACACGCGGCACTGCACGTCTGTAAGTACGGCTCACCCTGTACGCCGCCATGTGGGCCCACAGGGAGGGCAGACACATACTCTTAATCTTTGTCTAGCCCCGGCGCTAGAGAGCGGCGAGTGGTCAACGCCACGCCCCAGCCGCTTTACCCCAGGAAAGAGACACGGTACAGGAGGCTGGGCGGGCGCCAGGGATGGTCCGGACGCGTGCGGAAAACCTCGTCCCAACCGGGATTCGATCGCCGGACCGTCCAGCCCGTAGCGAGACGTTATACCGACTGCGCCATCCCAGGACACACTAGTGTCTGTATGAGTGATTATTCTCTTCACGATTCACATTACCAACTGTGAAGATGGCAACGCGCGATAGTTGAAACATGCCGCAATGACACACCGCGAATTGAACGCAGAATTTCTGTGCTGACGTCACAGTTTGCTGTGTCTACGTACACAGCAGTGCTATCGAGGATTTTGGCGTTGTGGGATATGATGCCGCGTCGCTGGCTCTGGCTCCCGACGTTTCGAAGAACCTTTAACCCTTGAACATGAAAATAACTCGTTACTTCGAAACGTCAAAAACCACGCACCCACCGATACAAGGTCACATTCCAGTTCCATCGTCCTTTCACGTGACCCTCTTCATAAACAGCCTCCAAAAGACGCGGTTCTTTCAGCTGCTATTCCGTAGCAATTAGTTGATTTAGGCGAAGGGATGAGTGCAGAGAGTTGCGGCAGGGAACGTGAGGTGTACAACATCATGTCCAGAAACTTCGTGGTGCCTCGCCCCCCCTTCAGAGTGGCGATGTAGCAGCCACCCCGCAATACAGCTGTCTGTTACAACTGTTAGGACATGAATCTGACTCCAACAAGGCCAGCCACAGCCTGCCTGCTTGCCTGCTTGGTTTCTAACACCCCGACCTCGCAACTTGCTCCATCCTTTAATATGCATGTGATAATTCAGCCCTTTTAATTAAAATTACACGGAAGGATGGAATAATGCGCGAGTTACGTTAGGGAGCAAACAGCAGACAAGTACTACGGCAGACACGGGCACATTGTTTTGGAAACTTGTAATAAAAACACGGCTACTTAGGTCAAAGCCTGTTACAGGAGAAAAACGTTCCTTCTTCCAGTTTTTCATTCCTACTTGATTTATTTAGCACTTTTTGGTAAAGCAACGTGGTTCAGTCTCCGGATTATGCGATGGCCTGTGAAACACCACACATTATGCACGCACACACGCACGCACACACATACAGAGACACAGGGGGTTCAGCAAGTAGATCACCCGGAGCACGAACGTACGAAGTCCTCACATGGTTAGACGCAGTCCATTCTTCAAATCAACTGTCACTACTTTTCAACATCATGCCCCAGCACAGCTGGACACAGCAGCCTCTTTTAAACCTTACGAACAGTGCAAATCAAAACACAAGCAGCTAAAACTTCGTAGGTTATTGAAATAACGCCACACATCGTACGAAAGCCCAGTGATCATTACCGTGTTCAAAACAGTCCCCTATTGGTCCCTGTCACGAGCCAGATCAATCCACTCCACCCTCTACCACATTTCTGCTAGATCCACTTTAATATTATCCTCTCATACGCGCCTCAATCCTCCATGTTTTCTGTGACATTACCCACAGCGTGATGCAATTATGGATACGAGAAGTGCAGCTTTATCATGCCGACCCAGACACAGAAGCGAGCCCGCGACAGCCAACTCCAAAGACGGCTTACGCAGCCCGTGATGAGTGGCAGGTTGGCACACTCGTAAGGCGGCCAATCCTGACACAACTGTTAGTAGCGCTTACAGCACAGCGGTTTGCCAAGGCCATTACTTACTGGTACAGCACAGCCTGAGGCGCGCTATTCCTACTGTTCTAAAAACATAATTTTCTGAAAAACAGTCGTCTGTTATTAAATTCACTCATTCGCTGTCCGGACTGCTGTTCCGTGTAGCTCGTTCCCTCCCTCATCCTGCTAATTTCAACCGTAATTACCATCACTGCTGGTAACTAATGCTGCCAACATTCATATCGCCTGGACCCTTCCGCATTGGGACAAATATTTCAGAAAGGCGCCACCATCCACCCCCCCCCATCCCGCCCCCACCCCGCCACTCTGTGTGTCTCGAGCAGTCTTCTCGCCTTATGATTAGGCTTCCCAACATTTCTCTGTCGTCTCTGCATCTTGACTTGGAACGCGGGGTGGGGGGCGTGGGGGGGGGGGGAGCTAAGAACACATTTTTGTGATAATTACGAACGGTAACTTTAAACTGATGTAAGATTCTTTCCTTCAGTTAATTTGTAACTGCGATGTTCTATGCGGCGCCTGTAGTGTCTCACCAGCGGCGCGCTTTTGAAACAACAAACTTTACACAAGCTGCACGCTTTATGTGCTGCCGAAAGCTACTGAAGCAAGCACACTTGCGAACCCGCAAACAGACCTACGCAGACAGCGGAAATATTCAGGAAATATATTTTTGCGTCGGGCAAGATTATAAACCATAACCACGATTCCGGTTTTGCAAAGTGGCTGTAGTTAACTGCACCGCTTGCAAGAGACCGATAAAACTGCAGTCTATTAAGCGACGGCGTTTCAGGTGCAGACGCTATAAAGCCCACTGTAAGCCACGGAGATGACAACAAATGTTGTAAACCTAGACTTGAGACAAACCGAGTCATGCTGTTACGGTAGGCAGTGACTAACACCGTCAATGCATGCCAACAAACGCTGAAGGCATTAGTAAGCGTCCAATGATACTGCATTTGTTGGCTGGCAGCTGTGATGCGTGAAACATACTGTTCCTGTCAAAGGGGGCAACAGTGACAGCACAGGGACTGCAACTAAGGATGGAAAGCAAAAGAACAGAACAGTTACTGAATGATTTGCGCTGTCTGACACGGGCCTCCCGCGGCAAGTGTGCAGACAGGCCGGACACTGGGCCGCAAAGCGAGTGGCGAGACTCGGCTTAACACTGTGCAGCCAACTGCATTCTGGGATGCGGCATGACGCAGTCCTGCTGCATGCTGATGGACGCAGTGGGTTCCTCTGGAACGTCGGTAGGTAACTCCCGGACTACAAGACGTCACATCTCGTAAGACAGTCATTTTGACTGAAGAATGAAAAGCTGTCTTCTGGGACGTGACAACGTGTAGCTTGATTAGGGCTTCCCGACGTTTCGAAGGAAGATATTTGTCACGCGTTCAAGTTCTGTGGTGGTCAACCCGGACATACAGCATCACATCCCAGAAGACCTGGATCCGAACAACACCGCTGTGGTCACCTCGAACCTCGCTCTAATTTCTCTATTTTTAACAGTCAAACAACTTATTCTGGAAATACACGCTGCAGACGTACTTCTAATAAAATGACTGCCTCCGCTGTATATTCAGTGTGTCTGTCTGTCTGTCTGTCTGTCTGTCTGACGAAACACTCGACAGTGTCTACACGAAAACTGTCTACGGACAAAGCTTGTTAAATTGTGCCGGATACGAGGTAACGTGGGAAATACACATATCCATAAATTACAGCCGAAGATGATGTTAATGTGGCGGCGACGCGAACGGATTTGCATGCAGTAACGACCACTGGGCGGCACTTGTCAGTGCGAACAGGGGCACCTCGGCAATATCTCGGCCGATTCCCCAGGTAACCACGTGGAGCACATCACGTGGATTAGACGTCGTAACACACACGCACGCACACACAACGTCTCGTGCAGTCGGATAGTCATGCAAAATCGACGCAGCCGCTCTCGTCTGTTGAAGGATTTGACCAGTGGCATACGCCACGGTGCTGGAAGCACAGGAAAGGACGTGTGGATTTAGCCATTCCCTTTACACATGCGTGCAACATCTGCAGCCTGCCGAGCCTGATTTAAACATGCTAGAGCAAGGTAAGCAATACTGCACCCTGAAAGCGTCCTGCAATTAAAAATTGTAATCACTTAAAGTTTGTTAATGCGTTTAGTGATCTGTATACATGGGATTGGTAGGTGCCTGCAGAAGCAATCGCAGTCTCTCTCAGGCTCAATGAATTCCTGTACGCGACAATGACATACCTGAAGAAGCACCCTCTATAAACAACCCACAGTGTCTGGAACACGAAAACTTTGATCAGTAGTTTATCCTGTCTTGTAAACTTCGCACACAACTGAAAGTAAATTACTCTCTTGCCATCACTTCTACGTAGCTAATGGATTCCCAACTTGTGAGAAAGAAAAGTGAAAACTTGCAAGGCAAGAAACAACAGTTAGCTGACAGGGTAATGGTGGAGATGGAGTGTTGGTGCAAATGCTGCCCTTGTTAAGTCCTGCTGCCCTGACAGATCGGCCCAGACATTGGACCACTGAACTTCTGGTCCAATGAAACCCGCACTGAAAAAGATTTTGTCCCTCAGTACTAAGTCACTTCAGTACCAAAAAATATATACTTTTGTGCTGGGGGGAGGGGCACCTGTTCAGCCTCAGGACACTCCGACATTCTTCAGCAAAATTTACTTACTATTTTGCAAAGTGTCTTTATTTTCTGTAACAAGACGATTATAAAAATGAGCGCCTCTAGTCGCCATATGCGATCTGAATCTGGTGGTCCCGCTTGAAAGAGACCGACTCTATCTCTCGATGACATTGTGTTCTACTGTGCCTGACACAGAAGTCAGTGCCGGATTTCACAGGCAGGGCTGTCCGGCAATACCTGCAGTGTGTTACTCAACACAGGCAGAACAGAAACACATCTAGCGAGTTGGTTGGAGAAACCTGAAGGCGAGACGGCTTGGAAGCCCTACATGTAATGGGAGGATAATATTAAAATGGACCTTAAACAGGACTGGATGATATGGACTACATTCAACACACTCCAGGACAGCGTAACAAACACGACAATGAAACTTTCGCTTCCATAAACTGTAAGGCAAGTATCCACTGGTTACAAACAAAGTGGAAAATAGTCTCCTAAAAATGCAGCCCGATTTCACCTTTGCATGCCACAAGTTCTGCCCAGCAACATAAACTGTGCCTGTCCTTGTCTCCTTCTGCTGTTAAATTGTCGTATTTATGCTCTATAAAGCAAACACCCTCTAGCAATCAAAAACACTATCAAACACCCTCTAAAATCAACCACCCCTACCAACCAAACACTCTATCAAACAACCTCCATCAAACATACTCGTACACTATTAAACGCCGTTTCGAACATCATCAAACACTCAAAAATACACTGTCAAACTCTCTATCAATCAAACACAACCTAAAATCAACCACCCTCTACTAGTGACTATAAAACACCCTCTATCACTCTATCAAACACACACTATCAAACACCCTCTATCAGACGCCCTCTACAAATCAAGCACCCCCCCCCCACCAATGCCCCAATATTCACGATAAACCTGTACCAATTGTGGCGTCCAGTCGCTACCAACCATCACAGCGCGCACCAGAGAGTGCACACCCTTTACCGATGTGCTTATTTGCGTCACTCACGTTCGGGTCCTTGGAACAGCCATCGGGAAAGTCATATCTTGTTCAAAACGAGTGGAACGGCACGAAAGGTTCTGACATCAGCAGGCCTAATGTTTGCCTCCTGCACATTTCAACTGCTCTGCGTGCCCCTCCGCGTCACGGCGTTAGGCCTTCCGCAAGGCCATTTTTGTCTGGCTTCTTTCCTCGTGAAGGCAGCTCAGTTTTCGGATCGGCAGCAAACACAGTCACCTGCGCGTCTTGGCACACCAAGATAGGGCACGCACTATCAAACACGGCGTGCAAGTATGCATTAGAAGCTGCTAAACTCCTGGCGCGATAAGCAACTACATCGAAAGCCATGCCACTTGGCCCACACCTGTACCTGCATAAAGGGGCAGTTAATTATTAGCCAGCAGTCCTTTCGTTACTGCCGGACTGCGAGCGTGTTTGGCTGTCACCACGTCGGATGATAGATGGCGTGCAAACATCCAAAAGAAGGTGAACATAGAGTACCCTATATACATCATCCCCCCCCCGGGCTTCCTTGTGATCCACGCCGTTACCCCCCCCCCCCCACCTCTGAACATCATTTATGCGTAGGAGTAACCCATATACTAATTGACTACGGACATGTGCTCTATAATTCAAAATTTTAATTTTAAAATGGGATTGGCTACAGGGAGAAGTTACGTTTCAGATATTTACAACCTAACCTCTGACCTTCAAATAGCGTCAATTAATGAAATGGAGAAAGCAGTAAGGACGTGAGCAAAAAAACTGTGCCCCGAGAAAACACGGATAACCGAGCTGAGTTTGAAAACATAAAACTACTTACCCAGAACATAACATGTACAGGTGTAGGCTTTCAGTTTTGCACGTTGATGTTTCGGAGTAACGTAACGTTTCCATCTTCAGAGTAACTGTGTGGATGCTGAAGTAGATGGGAGGAGAGAGGAAGTCGGTTATCTAAGAAGGTTAAAAGAATTCTGACCAATCGTAACTGCGGAATTTCCTTCAAACTTGCCACACGACCGACAAATCAGTTTACTTCAGCATCAGTATGAACCAGGTTGTCACCCCGAAGATGGAGCAGTGCGTTCGTCCGAAACGTTGTAACATACATTTAGTACACGGTCTGAGAACACCAAAGCAACCATCATGTGAAGACGTACTCAGTGTTCAGTGGTTAACGTACTATAGACTGGATCCATTTGTGTCTCAAACATAAAAATTATTAGCGGCGTGTACAAACAGGCGAGCAAGAACACACAGGCACACCCGCATTCCTACGCTGAAATGCTCAGAATTTTTGCACGAGGCCCACTGCATTAAAATATTCTCACCTCCTGTCAACTAAACCACAACTAACAATTAATTTGCAAACTGCACTTGTATTTAAATAAATGCGTCAATTTGCAAATAGAAACGCGAACTTTCCGTCACATATAACTACCTCATTTTCGACGAACTCACAATGCATTATTACACGTGGAGGTAGTGGAAACGTCAGTGACGTCACAACAACACACCTACATAACAGCACGAAATCGTACGGCTTCGGTTTACACGCGAACAGCCATTGTTAGCTGCGACACGTCCGTCCGTTGTTCGTATGGAGTGGATGAATCTTCCTAAAATGTATAATGGATGGTTTTATGAAAGTCTGCAGAAAAAATTTTGGTTTGGTTACATTCGGACAAAAAGCAGGCAACTTACGTGAATACGTACATACATGTGTGAACAATTTCGTTACCGAAGTCACCACAGCTGAAGTCGACATTCACAGACACTGGCCGGGACTAACCTGCGTCAGTCCTTCACGCGGTCTACACAATGCAAAGTGAAGAACAACAAAAACGTACCGCCGTATCGTCTAATATTTAGAGTAAATGAATCATGAATGCAGGACCCGCCAACTGTACACGAAATATTTTGAAGCCCGGAAGTTTAAAACATTTCAATGAGAACAGCATTTCAGTTTAAGTACGACCGATACATTTAGAACAGAAAAAAAAACCTTAGACACACAAACGATCAGTTCTGCAAGTACATGCAACAGCACACCCCAGTAACAGTGACACCATTCGTCAGCACGTGCATAATTGCGAGCAACAATAAATATGTGATAACGGCTGGTTTAAATCGCATGACAAACTGGGAAGTGTCCAGGATGCAACGATCCGAAAGCGCCTCGACGTACGTTTCCTGTCTTCACCTACATAAACGTAACGCTGACCGTAAGGGGCCTGACACCTCAGTTCATGTGCTTTGAGGACTTAGCAATAGCCACGGTACTGATAGAGCAATATCTTACGTTCATGCGAACATCAAATTAACTGCGGTGACCTTTACCTCTTGTAAGACTTGTCAGTGGTTACAAATTCTGCTTGCTGCCCACACAGTGTATTTGTGTGTTTTGTGTGGATCTCAGAACAAACAGCGATTATTTCCCTATACAGCATTAACTGATTCGTTTTTATAACCGAGACGGAGTGTGTTTACTGCGCGGTACGGACTGGATCTTTAAATATACGTTCTGCCCCCACAGTGTATTTATGTGTTTTGTGTGGAACTCAAAACAAACAGCGATTATTTCCCTATACAGCATTAACTGACTGGTTTTTATAACCGTGACGGAGTGTGTTTACTGCGCGGTACGGACTGGATCTTTAAATATACGTTCTGCCCACACAGTGTGTTTATGTGTTTTGTGTGGATCTCAGAACAAACAGCGATTATTTCCCTATACAGCATTAACTGACTGGTTTTTATAACCGAGACGGAGTGTGTTTACTGCGCGGTACGGACTGAGTCTTTAAATATACGTGCTGCCCACACACTGTGTTTATGTGTTTTGTGTGGATCTCAGAACAAACAGCGATTATTTCCCTATACAACATTAACTGACTGGTTTTTATAACCGAGACCGAGTGTGTTTACTGCGCGGTACGGACTGAGTCTTTAAATGTAATTCAGGCTAACCGATTATTCAAAGGGTTAAGCAATAAATGTTACCGGCAGTCTCACAGAAAACAGGACTCACCTAAAGAAATCTGCTCTGCGTGTGCGTGTGCTCGCATAACAACGCTAACGGCAATACAAAAATACGAACGAGCAAGGGAAGTAAAACAAGCGGCCGTAGTTGTGCAGGCTTGTCAGACTGCCAGACGCTACAAACGAAACACAATTCGTAGGAACAGAGTACTGTCAACATACTTCGGAACACTCTCTAAAACCTTCCACTGATATTAAACACAGAAACGAAGAGATGGAGAGATAGAAAAGAAATGCCGTGAGTGTTAGAGAGAGAGCCTCCAGCTTCCATTTAGACTTGGAACTACCATAGCAACGCAACCGAATAGGCAGTGACGAAGGCTTGCAGGCAGGCAGGCAGCTCTTTCAGAGCCGGAAACAAACCAAATGCCAGAGCTACAGCAATCTCCAGGAGCGCGTCAGTCATGCAACCAGCACTTCTTGTGACTACGGGTGATGGCGGAGGATTTCAATTTACCGTCTTTCGCGGCTGTTGAGCTGCAGTATACAGACAGTGCCTGCTTTCACTTCTACTGACTATTACATGCATTCGAGAACTGAGATACAAGGAGTGAGTCATTCAGTTTGTCCATCCAATTGTCAATTGTCCTCCCCCCTCGTCGACTGTGCAAGCCATTGCTTGCCTGTCTCGCTGTGTGCGTTGTGTCTATACCCACGGCATGTTACAGAAAGCACAATCCGATATACCCGTTATACAACAGCGCACTGCTTTTTACTTTCCATATCTCGCTTATTTTTGTATTTTAACGCTTTCCGGTAGTAGTTCTTATATCTTAGGAATGATCTTATTGACATTTGACCTTCTAGGTGCAATGGCAGGCCAGGAGTGCCAACTCTGGTCCACGAACAGACGATGTCTGTTTGCAGGGCTGCACAGCACGAAACGGTGTGTTCTGAACTCTCTTTGAGTCACCGGATTTTTAACCGGTAGTTTTCCTTAACCAAAACCCAACATTTTGTGCCAATTTCCCAGCAGACATGTCACCTTGCAAACCTTCTAACTGGTCTCGTTCCTTCACGTTTATACACAAAACTCTGTCTACATTGTCCTTCTCCCCAGCACGTGCTACATGTCCCGCCAATCCCTCATTTTATCACCCGACGGGTACTTGCATTATGTTAGAAGAACAAACCACAAAACGCATTGCGCAATTTTATCCACTTTATTGTTGACTTCTTCCCTGTTATGTCTAAATCTTCCTCAGTAACCGACCTCCGAACACAAGGCAGCTCCCGTTCTCCCCCTGCTGTGAGACACCAACTTCCACACCCACATAAAACAAACAGGCAAATTACAATACGGTAACATAATGACTGAGAACATCCTGCAGCCTATGCTGTAGTGTAGCTGTATTGATGACAAATGCGATCTGTACGCTCCAAGGGATGTTCACGTGGTCACATCACGTCACAGCCAGAAGAGCATAAGCAGGTAGCATCTCCCACCCCCGTCTGTTCGCTGTTCTTCCTTCCATCAGCAAGCGGTAAGCTGCTGCTGGTAACTTGCGCCTCCTTATCTCACAGCTCGTGGCTTTCATTGTCTTTACGACCGGTCTATTAAACGTGCTATAACGTACAGTCTTCCTCAAACTAAAATACGCATCATCTGTGAAGCTTTCGGCACTAAACACGTTTCAGATCGCAGCCTGCTTCTAGCTGTTCGGTACAACACAGACAAAAGTACGCACTGTCATACACGAATGGACATTTGGTGTGGACGAACACACAGAACTGGATTCGACAATCAGAGAAATATGGAAACTTCACATGCGTTAGGCCTCCTAGTGAAGGCGTATCTTGCGCTCTTTCCTTAAGGTAAATCGGTCAGGAAATACTCACCCAACGAACGCGTCATATCCCACAACACGTCAATCGAAGTGGAAATCTGAAATCTCGACCTTTTTCAATACTTACTCTGTTTACTACATACGCAGTACTTTCAATTCATTTTACAAATTTTATACATCTCGAATATCACAGATGCACTTTAACGCGCAGTGTCGATACGCTTCCTCTTCCCAACAGCGTTACGTACAGTCTGTTCAGAACCTGAGGTTGCAACTAACACTTTTGTCGATGTATGTGTTACTGTAACTGTATTTCAACAAAATTCAATACAAATAATTTTGACACTACACTTAAAATAGGATAATTAACTTGAATGACTTTAAACATTCAGTACGTACCGCCCAGTAAACACTCCGTCCCGGTTATAAAAACCAGTCAGTTAATGCTGTATAGGGAAATAATCGCTGTTTGTTCTGAGACCCACACAAAACACATAAATACACTGTGTGGGCAGAACGTATATTTAAAGACCCAGTTCGTACCGCGCAGTAAACACACTCTGTCTCGGTTATAAAAACCAGACAGTTAATGCTGTATAGGGAAATAATCGCTGTTTGTTCTGAGATCCA
>BLKM01003205.1:0-17223 GCA_013340265.1 Coptotermes formosanus
GGCTCGTAGCGCGTTGATTCTTGATATTGAACGCTGGATCCGGAATACTGGAATGCACAATTTTTGGCTGGAAATGTAGCCTTTTCTACCTGGTCGTCGCTGGGCTGCCCGTCTGCGATTGGCTGGCGTGAAGAGCTTGTTGCAGTGGTGGGGAGACCGACTACCGCTGTACTGCGCGGAAAGGGCCTTTTGCATTTGTGGGGATTTTCCCACGGTCCTATTCTGGCATTACACTGAAGGGACTGCAGAAAACCATAAAAAACTCAATCATGATAACTGATAACTTTTCCACAATTCGAATCAGGCATCTCCCAAACATAAATCAACAAGGTTACCATTACACCAACCCTTTCGGTATAAAGTCTTGTTACACTGTTCCCATTTTGTGTTCTCATATGTACTGTTTATTTTCACATGGCCAACCAAGTATTAGCAGTGTAACTACTTGTTTGTGTCGTACCGGTTAAATATTCAACATGCTTTGCCAAAAGCAAAGTATGAAAATAGAAATTACAACAGGAAAGAATAATAATTCATTTGCATTCTTAAAATAAAACCTACTCAGGTACTGTTCTGGGTGAAGCAGAGCTCATTAAGAATAGTACTCATGGGCACCAAGGCAGGCATCCCACTGACACATCAGCTAATGGCTCATCGCCACAAAGAATTCTCTGGGTTGCTGTTAGTACAAATGTACTGTGGGCTTCATATCTTCATCCAGTCCAAATCTACAATCATTTAGCACATCAGTGTTCAAGAACCATGACATCACCATCAACACACAGTGCTGCTGCAGAACCCTCTGAAACCTTCACACTGCCACCAAGACAAAGTGTCCTGGCATACTCATGAGGAATGCCATAGTGTTCCTTGACAACACACATTCTCATGTGGTCCATCTGTCCATTAACATGCTGTGCTCCACAGTGGACATCAGCCATGTGACTTGCATGTTAAGATTCCTAAAGAAATCAGTGATAAAGGGCCACATATTCAGTACAGGTGAAGAAGTAAATGCTGTGGTGCTACGTGCATTTCAGCAGCAGCCACTAACTGACGTGGCAATAAGATTTGAACCTCAGGGCTCATGGGAACTATTTAAGAGCCTTTACTCCTCTGCCTATTAACAATCCCTGGATGTTTCATTCAAACAAGAACCGTAGTATTATTTTGGGCAAGACAATCATAATGTCATCTTCAGAGGAAATAATAAAATCTGTATTTCTCATCTACTGTGACTAATAATATACAGTGAATTTAAGTCTTGTTCTGTACGTAAAAACAGCACTAATGACATATGTTATACATATGTGTGCGTCCAATTTGATTTTTTGTTAAATTTATTGGTCATATGTAACCTCAGAACTTCAGGCCATTGAAATATTTCACAAACTGCAGCTTACAAACAATATTCCGTCACAATTCATGGGTATACTAATAATCTATCTATATACCAAATTTATATTCCCTGATATAAGCAATAAATATTACACATGTATTACGAATGCAAGTTGTTGTTTTCCTTACTTACGCAACACGACACGTACGACAAAAAATAAATAACGGCTTCGGGACGTGACATCACAATCTGCCGTAACGACATTTCTACGTCACTCTACAAGTTCCATTGCGGTACTTGGACCCAAACTGTTGAAATATGAGCAAGTATATTTTAAATATTTTGAGTATGCACCTCTCCAAATTACCCGTCAAGTACAATGAATCGCAACCACAAAGTTTCATCCGATCGAAATAATACGCATTGTGTATTATTCTATGTATTTTTGTCTGAATTACCCGAGAATCTAAAGCAACCACCTTGGCGCCAAATTACATTCAATCATCCATGACCTGTGTGTTCTTCTGTATCTTCCGTAATTAATTCGTAAATAGCATGATTGTCATCTACATACCAAATTTATATTCCTTGATATGAGCAATAAATGTTACACTATATTACGAATGCACGTTTTCGTTTTCCTTTAGTTATGCAACACGTAACGCACGAGGAAAAATCAATAACTGCATGCGGAAATGACGTCACCACCCAACAGCATCATCGCAGACAAATTCAATTACGGTGCTCGGCGCCAAATTATCTATACTCGTCCTTGATCTGTGTGTTCTTCTGTATTTTTCGTAATTAATTCCTACACGACGTGACTTTCGGGGAAAAATCATTTATCATGAAATGTGTGCTTTGATTTCCTCTGCAACTTTTATGCGAAACCTTTCTCCTTCCAGGGAGAATATAACGATATAATAAACGACCCAAATATAAACTTTCACGGAAATCTATCCAGTGGGAGCCGAGTAAGTCAGAGACAAAATTTTTGACGCGCAGCTCATGCCCGATACACTCAACAAAAATGAAATCAACACAGACAATTATATGCTAAAGTAAGTTCTTCAAACATATATGACAACACAGCGTAACAACATTAATAATATAATAACTCGTGCTCTTAATAGTAGCAACATTGTGGGAGAGCTTTTGTCAAGCTGGTGATGAACCTACAAGTTTCGTAATAATAGTCAACATTTCAACAGGCTAACGCGAAAGCAGCACACTGTAAACTGCAGCTAGCACACAGCTAAATGTCATAACACGTGTTGGTACTCACATTGCGCGAACTGAGTTTGCACTCGTACGAATAACCCTGGCTATGACATTCTGCTTCTGCATGAAGAGTGTAAGATTTCAGCGTAATTAAAGAAACGTATTTGAAGAACTCTCATTTACAGACCTTTTGAAGTCGAGCCTAGATCCATAACGTGAAGATCAAGAACATTTTTAGGCAGTTTGATATTGTTAAATGAAAAATTGTACAAAATTTTATGAAGAGAAATTGATTTGCATTTTGAAGCTTTCAGATTCGAACACATGGCAGTTTTCTTCGGATGTGGCTGCTATTCTTGCTGTGTGGCATGCAGTCAATCTGATAAGCAGATAAAATAAGAATATAAGGCTGAAAATATGCAGAAACTATTGCTTAATTTTCCTTTTTGTAGAGTTTGTAATCCTGTTGTGCTCATTTGTTAGTGAATGTGACTGATTTTGAGAATTATCCACCAAATGAATAATGCCCAATATGTGTTTAAGGTACTGAGGAAGATAGCAGGACTTAAGAGGGAGGAAGTGACAGAACACTGGCCGAAGTTTCATAAGGAGGTGATTTGTATTCTTCGCTGAATATTATAAGGCTGATCAAATCACGTAGGCTGAAAGGGTGGGGCCTGCAGGGCGTATGGGGGAGACGAGAAATGTGTGCAAATATTTAGTGGGATAACAGAAAATAAAAACGCTACTTTGAAGACCTAGGCACAGATGGGAGGATAATATTAAAATAGGCCTGAAAGAAATAGGATGGGAAGACGTCGATTGAATCAACTGGCTCAGGACAGGGAAAAGTGACAGGCTGTTGTGAAGAGCGTAATGAACTTTCAGTCCCATAAAATGAGGGGAATTTCTAGACTAGCTGACGAACTGTCGGCTTTGAACTGTGCTCCGTATTTGTTGACTACTTGGAGTCAGGGATTGAAAATACAAACCAACACTTAAATAACTCCATCTGTCTGAGTTGCGCATTCTTTCTTTAGCATGTTTCTGCGTGTGTAAGGGAATCATATGACCACAAGGGTTATTTATAACCGTAAACTGTGCTTGTAGAATCGCAGGTGTTCAGGCTTGGTAACGCTGATTGGCTGATTCTGCAACTGTCCGCTCTGCGAAGTCTCTGGTTACGTCATATTCAGTGGTGGCTCGTTTGTTAGACCACACACAGCACGACTTCAGACAATGGAACAGACTATTAATAAGAGAGCATGACTAACAAGTTTACGTCTAAGTTCTAAAAATATAGAGCCAATAAAATAGAATTACTTTGTAACGTAGATTACTTTACATGAAAAAAGTTATTTAGTACTGAACATTGCAAAACTTCAGCACCAGGCCTTGAAGATCCGTGGGTCAGCTGTTCACATAATTTTAAGCATGACTACACTTTCTTTACTTAAAAAAATGATTTTGCGGACCCTCGCATTTCAATACGCGCAATACAGGCTACGTTGATTCAGAAACTACGTAATAAAGCACTGATCACAATTTCAGAATATACAGAGTGATTCACGACTTGTGGACATTACTGCAGCAGGTGATTTCCTAGGCCTTCGTGATAAAAAAAAGTTCATATAACATGTGTCCAATTTTGGACCGTTACGGAGTTAAGACCGCTTGAAACTTAGAACAGAGGGTAATGATTATTGACAGTAAACGGAAAAAAATAATAAACCAGTATCATACATGATACATTTAAAGTATAAATGTGACGTTAACTTCGTGAAATTACCTTCAATTCGCACTGATCTGTGCTTAAAGCTGGTTTTCGAAATGCCCCCTCCGGCCGCAACACAGGCTCCCGCTCGGATGTGAACTGCGCGAGTTGCATGTTGCACATTCCGCTGACTCTTTCTGATGCGGTCTGCCGCGTCCAAAATGCGACCAAGCAATGCATCTCGCGTTCCCACCTTCACACTGTAAACCAGTTCTTTCATCCATCCTCATACACAATAATCCAGTGGGCTTAACTCTGGAGACCTGGCTGACCAACTGTGGGGATCGCCATGTCCGATTCATCGCCTAGGGAAACGATAGTTCAGGAAATTTCTACCTTCACGTGAAAAATAAGGATGAGCTCCGTCATGTTGGAAGAACATACAACCTCGTTTAATCAAAGGCACATCCTCCTAAAGTCGGGACAATTCCTCCTGCAGAAATCGGAGGTACGCCTTTCCTGTAAGACGACCTTCCAAGAAGGAAGGACCAATCAGCTGATCGTCCAGAACTGCACACCACACATTGAGACCAAAACGTAGTTGATAGTTGCTTTCCACAGTGGCGTGGGGATTCGCATCTGCCCACACATGAGAGGTGTGTGTATTATTGACACCGTAGCGATTGAATTGCCCTTCGTCAGTAAACAGGATGTAACGATGCAACTGGCGACTGCCATTGAGGCACTTGCAAAATTCCAGCCTCTGAGCAAAATCGCCAGGTCCGAGACCTTGCACTCGCTGCACGTGGTATGGATACATGCCCTCTGCGTACAGTGTTCTCCACACTGTCGTTTGGGGAACACGAAGACGTCTTGCAATTCTTCGCGTACTCACACGTGGACTGCTCTGTACAATCTGAACCATGCCTTCTTCTTCATCGACGCCTTGATTAACATCACGCTCGGCTGCAATGCGAATGCCAGGAAGTGTACCGGTATCTCGCAATGTCTGGTAAATTCGAGTACACACTCTTCGGTTTGGTACTCTACGGTTCGGAAAACGTCGCTGATATTCAGCTACGGCATGAACTGAATTACAGTAACAAAACCGTACACATAAACCATATCTGCGTACTCCGCAGCTGAAAAGGTACATTGCATCGTGAACGTAACAGACGCACGGAGATGAGAATACGTACGGGACTAACAGACACTCTACAGAGTGTCGCTTCTACCGCCCAAGCCTTTACAAAAATATCGCCATACTGTTCTGAACATAGCAGCCGGCACAGTCACTGTAATGTAAGCGATAAGGGTTTTTGAACAGGTAGTAGTTGCTGAGTCATTCAGTATACACTGGCCAGGCGAATACCCACCCACCCCACCTTCCCCGCATTCCTCCAATACCTTCCAAGTGTCAAGATACGGGAACTCGACTGTAGCTGGGCGGGAGAGTCAGGTGGCAAAAATAATGCTTGCAACGCGAACGATAAGCCAGCAAATTGAGTACATCACCCGCCAGATGGTTTCGTAAGACGTGGTTCACATGAAGGCGTGTACGGGAATTAAAAAATTCCCATAACTCCGTAACCGTCCAAAATTGGACACATGTTTATATGAACTTTTTTGATCACAAAGACGTAGGAAATCACCTCCTGCAGTAATGTCCACAAGTCATGGATCACCCTGTATAAAAATTTCATATTTTATGTATCACAACAGCAGTAATAATAATAATAATAATAATAATAATAATAATAATAATAATAATGGAGGTCACTAAGCACTGGCTGCAGGACCAAGATTTCCTGCGAAGTTATGCGGAAAACAGGGGACCTTGGAATAAGCCTGTAGCCACCAGGGCGTCCGTTGCCCACAGGTTGGGGGCCACTTGTACTGCAGTCTTTCCACGCCATGACACAAATGTCCAGGTGTGTGGTCGCGTTCCAGCTCAGACTGATTTACCTCCATGTAACTAGGCCCACATTTTAGTATTATTATTATTATTATTATTATCATGTAGGTGATTAGAAGCCTGTATTTCTTTGTTGGCTGGTTGATTTATTATTTTATTACACTGTCCTGTTCCTGATTTAGGCATCTGTCAGTTTCCTAGGTTACACTTATAGAATAGCCAGTTTCATTGTCGATTTGGCGAGGACCAGCCGAATGCTTCCCTGCGGTAGAAATTTCGCCTTACATATTTCTTGAATGGTTAATATTTATAATCTAAGGATAAAATAGGAAGATGGTTCGACTGTACGGTATAATAATGCGGCATTGTCACTATACAACTGTACTCATGAACCCCTGCAACATAAAGGTTTAACCTTTTACGCACGAAACGTAATTTGTTTTACTTAAAGACCCAGGTCGTACCGCGCAGTAAACACTGTCCATCTCTGTTTAAAAACCGATCAGCTATTATTGTATAAGGAAAAGGCACTGTTTGTTCTGACATAAATACAAAACACTTACATTCACTCTGCGAAGAGAAAGCAGAATTGGTGAATATTAAACCTGGTGGTACGTATAGTAACCACCGACCTTTAAAGGTTTAAAACAGAAAACAAAAAATATTGTGATTCGCTCTTCAAAGTGAATAATTAAAAGTAAAATGTACTTCAAACCAACGAATTCAATTCAACTGCGCATTTCTTCACACTTTTCTATTGTAACGTCGCAGCTTTCGATCGCAGTGTTCTTTGACTTCAAATTAACATGTGCGCATTTCACACTATGTATTTAATTTGCAGCATAAACCTCTTATTTGTCTGATGATATCCGGGGTTAAAAAATAGAATGAACCTCCATTAAGGAAACTGTGGATGACGCTAAATTACGGAACGGTCTGCAGGTAACGGTTGCATGATCTGTGGATATCTTCCTGGAAGGGCCAGAAAGTGCTTTATTTTCCAGTATACCCAGACAGGACAACAAGCCCACCCAGTCTTCTAGTCAATAGGTACCACAGGATTTTTCCTCGAGGTTAAATTTGACACCTGGTGTTCATCTAGTACTGAGGTTAAAAATGAGTGGACCTTTATCTCCATTCCCCTTATATGTCACCATGGCACTGGCAGAGAAAAATTTAACCCCTCCGTTCCACACAGCTTAATAATCATATTACTGTGTGATAATGAGTAGTTAAATAAAATGCGAGATGCCTATACTAACAATCCGATGTTTGAAGTTGATTTGTGGAAACTTCTTCACCAACCGACACTGGAATGCAGGTGGAATAGTTACAGATAAACCTGCCATCTTGAGGATAAGTTGGAACTTCCCTCCCCCTTCTTAATGCAACGTCTCGTCCAATCACAGCAGAGATCGTTGAACTCCGAAGGCAGCTCGTCAGTCAGCCGGCCAGCCCGTGCGACATTTCGCAGCATAATTAAATTTCTTGTGTTTTAACGGAAGTTTCAGTATCGTAAGTTGATTTAATTAGCAGTGTGTGATTTAACGTCGATGAGATTAACATAAATGTAGTCTGGATGTCTTCAGAAACCATCTTACATCAGTTTCCTTGCTGAACAATCAGACTCGGTACATCGGTTTGCATGTAACGGTAACAAATTTTGTAGCGTATTTTGTTTTACGGTCTACCAAAATTTATATTATAATTTTCATTAAGACTGCCTATTGCAACTTTAGAATTTCATAATTAATGTTCGTAACATCCTTCAATTGTTACGAACAAGCTATAACTTTACTAGCCATTTTGGTGGGATTTATAATTAACCGCGAAACTTATATATTTGAGGTTTCCTAAACGATTTAATTATTCAGAAATTTATAACTATTTCTGTGCTAAATTTTACAATTAGTGCCGTTTTATTATGCACCATAAGTTATTTAATTAATATTTACGAGCTGTAGATCTGATACGAAACTTCGTTGGAACAGCCCGTAAATAGCTGTTCTAGAAGATCCATGGCGCCAAAATAAATATTAAATTATTTTACGTATAAAATTTTACAAAATGCAGTTTTATTTATTTCCCAATTTTATCACCTGAATTTTCGAAGCAAGTTTTTTGCTGAGCAGAAAGTACACGTTCTGTATTTATAATACACAGTGTAACGAATGCCGTCCCTCTTAACACTGTGAGCATGTTTGACTGTTGGAACAGCAGGGGTGGTATTTCAGCCATCTTTATAAATGTAACTAGAACCTTCGTTGGCGGAAGTGCGAGCCGTCTTGGAGTTACAGGTTTCTGGGCGCCAAAATAAATGTCAAAAATAATTTTATTATATTAGTATACTTTAATTACTATAAAGGGTTCTCGATTTTACGTATATTTGTGCCCACAATAATATTATCTGAATTTTCGAGGTAAGTTTGTTGCTGGCCAAATGTGCATAATCCTGTTTATGCCACACGGTATAGCGAAGGATATCCTTGCGAGTTTGTGGCCAGGTTTGATTTGTGGAAAGCTACGAGCAGTATTTCAGCCATCTTTGTAAAGTTAACACCTTCTAGAAGCTTCCTCTACAGTTTTCGTAGGTGTATTGGTTTAGAGGTTTAAGGGCACCAAAATAAAGGTTAAATATTGTGCCATTACCATTACATTACTGTACTTTAATAGTTGCTAGGTTCCGTACAGTTTGCGTACATTTACTGCCATAATACGACGCGAGGTTTGGAGATAAGTATGTTGATTACCAGAAAGTGTATAATTCGTATGTGTGATATGCGTTACGAAGAATACACTCCATGTGATAGTGTTGCCGTGTTTGAATGACGGAAAAGCATAGGTAGTATCTCTGCCATGTAACAAGAAGCTACCTTTGCAGACGTTCATAGCCATTTTGATATTACAGCTTTAAGGACGAAAAAGTAAATGTTAAGATAATAGTTATACTAACATAGGTTATTAACTGCGGTGTTATTTAAGGCTTTATATATGTTATCGTGTCAGTTTTGGAGGTAAGACTGCTGCTGAACTGAAAGGGCGTAGCTCACATTTATGATACGCAGGACGACGAATGCCTTGAAATATTGTAGCCGTGTTTGAAAGGATGAAAGCCTTACACAGCGTTTCACAGTGCAGCGTCATAAGATTCTAAGAATAAGCAGTGGGATTTTAATTGGTCTCCTAGGGGGTAGTTTGAAATGGGTATGTGACTGTATTGACAATTTTATATATGAAAATAGGGATTGAATGACTCTTTCTAAAGTGGCAGTGAAAATTAAATACACTATAATTGTATTGAAAATAAGTATAATACCAAACGCTAGGCAGATTTGTCGCAGGTGTATATACATAAAACACACGTTACAAATACTCGGCTCACAATAGTCACTTGTATTCAGAAGATACCCCTGTCGAATCCCAGCATCATGTCTTCTGTCATTATTCGAGTCTTCGTGATTTTCCTCTGTTTCTCCAGCCACAGTAGGGCAAGACCTTTTCCTTTCACACCTCCTGTATTTGGCCATTCATACACCATTATTTCCTTCCAAAAGTGTCCTTAAATAATCAGGTAACATAGATAATCTCCACTCACATTTTCTTCTAACTGTGCTGTTCTTTGGCATGCCATTTGCCATGTACTTCATAAGAATTATTACTAACAATTTACAAGATACCCTGTAAATATATTGCTGATTCACAAATCCAAGTGAGGTTTAGATAGTAAGCTGGTGATTTGTTTGTAGAAAGTAATTATGGTGAATAAATTAATATACACCAAGTAGGACTGAACGAATGACTGTGTGACTGTAACACGCTGCTGTACATACAGTTGGTAGCTATATGGACAGTACGTAACCGAAGTATAATACTAGTGTTCCACTCGTGGAAATTAATTGTGTGTAACTGACGTTTCGACAGGTTAGCAATACTGACATAAAGACAGCCACCGGTTTTTTTAGTTATAATGACGATGGCGAAGATACACGCTCGATGTAATGCACACAGCTGACACATAGTCTTCCATTGCAGAACTTTGGACACCAAACTTTGACAAAAATGAACGTGTCAGACTATTCAATATACAGTGTCCATACCGTCCTTTTTCCTTAGTTACTTCAGGCCATATTATTTTGAATTTCAAGCATCGTAATTCAAAATTCTTTTATTTTTCAATTGTCACCAGAAATAGTAATTTAAATCGGCCACGACAACCTTCTTTCCCCATCTTAAAATATCCTTGTACATAACTCCTCTCATTACATCACTCTTTCCAATATTGTGCTATTACGGGCCATTAAACAAACAATAGAACCATTTTATTTTACGCATTCCCTTACGTGTATTTAACAACACATTGATGAATTATTAACATCCTGACAGTTTTATTGTGTTTAACTAACTACAATATTGTAAAACGAATGGCGACGTGTTTCAATTGTTACAAAATACAAATACTAAAATATTAAAATGCTGAGGTCACGCAAATTCTACGCAAGATCATACACAACTACAATAAGTTTAAAGGCCTTTGAAAGTAATAAAAAATGCGTATGTTGTTAAATGACATTATGTGTTTTCAGTCTGCTGTTACGTTCCTAGTAATGACGTCACGCATTATGACGTCCGATACTTTATGTCAATTTCCACACATGACCGTACTAATTTTCAGTCTATCTACACGACTAACCCCCTAATTTACTAACAAACTAACATTTCCTTATTCTTATGGTAGTCAGTTTGTACCTCTGCTTATGCATGGCCGGCAGACACTAACTTAGCACAAACTGTACGGTCATATGTGCCCATTGATATCATCTGGCGGTTTCGACGTACAAGAAACGAATTCTTCTTACGTGCTGTACATATGTGAGTGCAGGCTCACTTTATGCACCGACACACATTCATGATTTGGAAGAAACAACACTGTTTCTCAGCCCATGGTAGGCGTTCCGGTACTTGTCCGCGGAAAATTAAAAAAAGTCTTATTTTAAATTATTTTAAGTAAAGTTAATAATTATAACGCCATTTTAAAACACCCATTAAATTAAGACGATCTATCAGGCGCGGTACAATACCCAGTGAACTGTCTTTATCTAAGTGCCTTCTGCAGATTATGTGAACAGCATAGCTTTCTGCTGGCAAGTTTGTGGAAAATGTTATTGTGCGTAAAATTTCTGCGTGTCGTTACGTGACTTAATATGCGTGTCGAAAGCATTTCCCATTGGTTATCTCATGTTTAGGTGAATAAAACTTATTTTAATTTTAATACATTAAGCGGTAGGGGTGATTAAATAACAACGTTTGCTTTTATCACAATATTTGGCATCAACATCTTTACGAGGAATTGCCAACGGCAATTATCCTTAAATTTTAATGACTAAGGCCTCCTGTAAGGCGCTGTGTGTATGTAAACTCTGTTTTCCAAAAAGCACACCAATCAACGTATATAGATTTTATGACGTCACGTGACAAATTGTCCTGTCAAAGCCTTGCGGATTTTCATATCTCTCTCACGCCACCCAGAGTCTGTCAAATTATTTCTGCATTCAAAGCCTATGGTCTTCCTTTGTGACTTAATATTACATGGCCTTGTCAGCTGATACTAAGGAAACGCTATTATACTTTATTTTCAGTCCCCTGTTCGTATGTACATCTGCAAGCATTTCTCCACTACTACAGAAAAATAAAATTTATCGCCATCACATTAGAGGCCATATCCTGAAGTAGTCTTTCGCAATTCATTTCCTATTAGTTTATTCTTTTTAATAGTATCCTGTACTTCACCATTCAGTATTTCAAGAAAACTATGTCTGTCCTGGCCTTTGTATTTATTCACCGGATAAATATTAAATGAATTAGAGACAGAATGAAGCTATTTAACTTGGTACGACGGTGTTACATAATGCAAGATTTCATGACCTGTAAGCCATACGCAAGTGTTTTGGGTATACAGGAACACATTTCAGAAGTGAATTTCAGTTATCAGTGCTGTTCCCTTCGGCGTCACTCTGTCTGCAGTGCAATACAAGACATCACTCAGACAGCGCGTTACAGCCAGTCGACACGTCACACTGATTGCTGCTATCCCTCCCCGCACAGTAGGACCGCCGTAGAGGTTTTGTAGTTATTCCCGGTGATGCACCTGCACGAGACATTTCAGTTTGCCAAGTTGTGAAAGACAAGTGCTGGACACCATCTATAATAAGTTCTTCTCAGCTTACGTCGTCATATTTATGATATTAAAATTAATTTGAATGTCCCTCTGCTGCCTGTTTCCAAAATCTTTCCCCACCGAAGACACTTTTCCTCTTCATGCTTACCTGTTCTACATAAATGACCAGTTCACTGACTTCACGTGCCAGAGTCCCTCTTAACATTCCTCACAGTCTTTGTGTTCATTACCTTATTCACAACAGCCACTACTTGTCCCTCCCCTGAACAGACGAATTTAATCCACACACACACACACACACATCGGTCAATATTTCTGATCCACTTTAAAGTTGCCCTTTCCGCCTATACTATGATCCTACAAGTGGGTTCCTTCCTTCAATTTGTCCCGCCAAAACGTAATATGCATTTGTTTCTGCAGCATTCCTGCCACGTGTATCAGTGGCAGCGAATATAAAGGGGCATACTTTGGAGAGTATTTACGAAATGTTGTGTAAATGTAGGCCTAGTTACGGGGTAGAATTGGGTGAGGGGATAATATAACACATAGAAAATCATTCATAAGGCATAATGTAGATTTTTTTCGAAATTAATCAGTCTGGCGAGTTGCGCAGTAGATGTGTTTAGGAAGTGGGATTGGTAGAGAAGAGTAAGTGCAAGGTTGTGGGGCTGAAAGCAGAAGGCTGGAAATTATACAAGTATATCTTAAAAATGTTGGGAAAATATATGCAGGGGTACCAGTCGGTAGGCTAAGGGACTGGTAATTGTAACGTTAGACGTTGACTGCGGTACAGGAAGTATTTGATAAAAGAAACAGCAGAATGGGTAGTGTTTCTGTAACCAGAACAAGTGCGGATAAATGTCTGAGAGCAAGTGATTTCGAATGTATTGTAAATTTTGCGAAGATTTTCAAAATCCTTGTAATTCGAATGCGAAAAATAGGGGTGAGAACATGTTAGGCTATGCACAGTTTATCAAGAAAAAGGAATTCGGTTAGGTGCAGAAAGAGCCAAGCATCCAGCTATGCCCAGCAAAAGAGAGGGTTAAGACAGGCTTGTGGCTTGTGTGCCTAGTTATTTAACACCTCTGTACCTCGTATTATAGAATATGGTGACGTAAAGGGGGCTTCATGCCCCTGTAATAGGAGGATTATATATTTTATAAATATTATTTTAGACTATAGGGCTGTACAAGGGGCTTCATGCCCCTATAATAGGGGGACTATATACTTTATAAATATTATTTTAGACTGCACGGCTGTAGAAGGGAGCTTCATGCTCCTGTAATAGGGGGAATATATATTTTATAAATATTATTTTAGACTATAGGGCTGTAGAAGGGGATTCATGCCCCTGTAATAGGAGGATTATATATTTTATAAATATTATTTTAAACTATAGGGCTGTAGAAGGGGGCTTTATGCCCCTGTAAGAGGGGGATTAAATAATTTATAAACATTATTTTAGACTATAGGGCTGTAAAGGGGGCTTCATGCCCATGTAATAGGGGGATTATATATTTTATAAATATTATTTTAGACTATAGGGCTGTAGAAGAGGCGTCATGCCCCTGTGATAGGGGGATTATATATTTTATAAATATTATTTTAGACTGTAGGGCTGTATAAGGGGCTTCGTGCTCCTGTAATAGGGGGATTATATATTTTATAAATATTATTTTAGACTGTAGGGCTGTAAAAGGGGCTTCATGCTCCTGTAATAAGGGGATTATATATTTTATAAATTTTATTTTAGACTGTAGGGCTGTAGAAGGGGCTTCATGCCCCTGTAATAGGGGGATTATATATTTTATAAATATTATTTTAGACTCTAGGGCTGTAGAAGAGGCTTCATGCCCCTGTAAAAGGGGAATTATTTTTTTATAAATTTTATTTTAGACTGTAGCGCTGTAGAAGGGGCTTTATGCCTCTGTAATTGCAGGACTAAGTATGTTTTTCAGTGATATTGCAGAACATATTCAAATGGAAGGGGCCTTATGGCTATCAGCCCTATACCACGTTACGAATTACGAAACCCCAACAGCTAGCAAACGTGAGAATCTGCGAAGTCTATAATTTCTAAATTATCAGGCAAATTATCTGTGTGGCAGGCTGGCTGGCAGTGTGTGGTTAATGACTTTACCTTCGCGTGTTTGTGATCTCTTTGCTGTGAATATAGAAGGCGTGTGAAGATACCTGTTTGCGTAGTGATATAGACTTCTTTTGTTGGGAATTTTACATAAATTAATCTCCTTTCCCCAGTCCTTTAAAACAAAACCCTGCCGTTTCTGTTTCTTTATGCCTTGAAATGACTGGAATTCTTTAATGTAAAAGTGGAGTGTAGAGTGTGAGAATGTCATATATTTTAGTTTCACCATGTACTCACACACTTGTGGCTGCGTGCTCGGTTAGAGTAGATTGCTCAGACGAAGGTCTGATAGCATGTAGTATCTCATATACATATAGATTCAATAAACTTTCTGTTCTGTAGTGAGTATTTGCTCTTTGTGGTTGACAATCCACGTTTGCCCTTACCCGCCAACACCAGCCAACAGAGGCGTAAAAATTTGGTGTCAGATTTTGTGGTTGCAACTAACCAATAGAGACAGAAGGACAGAAACACATACCAGCAAAGTGCCGGTCGCGACAGAGTGCGCTATCGATGTACGCAGAGTGGAAGCTGGTGACAGGCCTACGTGATCGAGGTCGGAAGAGGCCAGCCCAAAGAGGACAGGAGCCGTTCCGAAGGACATCATACGAAGGTGCGAGGATTATTCGTCTAGTTGCTGTACAGTGCCAGGTCGATTCCGAAAGAAGGACGCCGTTCCAGGACGCCGCCAAGGAGGTGCCGATCCGGTGGAGGTGCTGCAGTGTTATCGACACTACGCGAAATAAGCAGAGGTTTCCTGCTGACCCTGTGTGACCGGTGGGTGTGTCCAGTCTTGCTTAACAGGCAAGCGAGGCGAGAAGACAACCGTTGGAGAAGGCACATGTGTATTCGAGCGTACAAGGTAAGTCACTCTTGCCACTCTATTCTCCTGTCCACTTCTGTGAAGCTGAAATATGGCTGATAAATATTGAAATGTTAACGCTGATTTCAAGTTGATGGCTGAACCATTTAGTGGGGACAAACGCAAATTGAAAGAGTTTTGCGAAAATGTTGAAGCAGCCTATGAGTTAATTGACCCTGATAAATATGATTTATTTTACAAGTATGTTTGCACGCGCATAACAGGCGAAGCGAGAGCAAAACTACTTGTTAGGCAGGATGCTGATGACTGGGCTAGTGTTAAGGCCGTGTTAAAGGAGCATTATGCTACTAAACGGACGCTAGATTTCTATGCTTGTGCTATGTTCAATGCCCGACAATCCAAGCACGAAACAGTAGCCGCATGGTGCAGTAGGCTTGATCAGTTAGTTTCAGATTTCAGGGACGCAGCTATAGAAGGCGCGACCTCCTCTGAAATGTGCGGTATCACAAAATTGGTTTCCCAACTAGGAAAAGCTTGTTTCATCCAGGGACTAGCCAATGAAAGAATTCAGACCGTAGTTCTTGATAGGAATCCATCACACATTATAGAAGCCACTGAAATTGGTACTGAGGAAGAATGTGCCTTGGTATCTGCAAAGGAAAAATCGCTTAATGCCTTCCATTCTAATGACAGCAGTAAACCAGTGCGTTGCAACAATTGCAAACGCGTAGGTCATAAGGAATCTCAGTGTTTCCTTACTAGCAGATCGAAGGAAGTAAAGGTGACAGCTCCTTCAGGGAAGGTTTGTAACTACTGTAATAAACCAGGTCATTTTGCACATGAGTGTTGGAAGAAGAGAAAAAGGTATAGCAATTTTGCAGGGAACATGAATCGTGGTGCTACAGACCGGAAGGACGGGAAGGTAGCGATAGTAACAGGCGGTAAGAGAAATGTGTTTGCCAAGACAAACAATTGCTGTGAAACGCCCTCCAGGGACAAACCACATGACCTAAGGCAAAATTCGAATGCTAAATTTGCTAGGCCACGGCCACACTCGGTCGTTAGTTATGACCTGCCTTGTCGAAATCCGACTGACGGACGGACTGAGGATTCAGTTCTTGCAGCCGCGAAAGGCTGCAGTGCCAGTAAAATTGCTGATATTCCACAGACGGTAGTTGAGGTTAGAGACGCTGAGATCGCAGGAATTGCCGGCAGTGAAGGCAGCAAATCCGATGTTGTTGCCAGCTCAGTAGACAGTCATCTATACGCTGATAAACGCACAAGTGAAATACGCATGGGTAATAACGAAAAGTTGCGCGTAAAAGATCATGGGACTGAGGAAAACCACGATGGAAGTATTCTCATTAATGTGAGAGGTATAAACCAACCATTGCGAATGGTAGTGGACACGGGGGCACAGATTTCGATGTTAAAGCGGAGTCTGATACCTGATAACATTCCCATTAATACCGACACGCAGCATGAAACTGCTGGAACCACACCTGGTTCCATTAAGACATTGGGAAGCGTGGAATTAACATTTCACGACAGTGCGTATAGGTTTCAGGTAGCGCCTGAACAAATACAGTTAAATGAGAATGGCCTGATAGGCCGAGACATTTTAAAGGATTCTGTAATTTATAACAGAGAAGGTTACGTAGATATTTGTGGGCATAAGTATCCTTTCGGGGTAAAAAAGTGAAGTCTGTTGTAGTTAAACCGCGAACAGAGACGATCGCAGAAGCTTGGGTCGACTTGGATGATGGATTTGGCATTGTTGAAAGAAAGAAAATTTATCCTGGCGTCTATATAGCCAGTTCAATGTCTCCAGTTAAGAGCAAAAAAGCTATAGAAAGCATTCTGAATTCGAACGAAGAGGCTATAGAGATA
>BLKM01003210.1:0-16646 GCA_013340265.1 Coptotermes formosanus
CTTCTTCTTCACAGTGGTGCCAATCCGAACATCAAGAACCGTGTTACTGGTATGCCTTTGCTACATGCTACAGCACGGAGTGGAAATTTTGAGCTGCTGGAAATTTTTCTGGAGGTGAAAATTACAGATACAAGTGTGAAAGATAATGAAGACCGGACAATACTCCATTGGTTGGCCGGCGTATGTGAAAGGAAGCCAGGTGACAAGCAGAGAGTAGAGAACTGCATCAAGCTTCTTCTGAATCAGATCACCGGTAGGAAGTTGGTTTTAGATCAGGACCGTTCGGGGAACACTGCTCTATCCATTGCTGTTGAACATGAGTTTGAGGACAGGATAATACTGTTGTTGGATGTCGATCCTGAATACATAGACCCCGACCACATCATTCCTATCTTGAAGTCAGCCAGTAGGTCACTGCTAGAGGCGATACTCGACGGCTGCTTCGACAGTACCATCGAACCGGTAACTAGTGAGGTTTTGAAGGTGACATTCAAAAGTATGGCCCTTGCACAAATGGTAACTCTTGTTGAAACGTCGCAACATAAGGACTTACTGAGACATCCAGTCATACCAGTTTTCTTGAATTTACTATGGAAAAAAGTGAAGGGCATTTTCTTTGCAAATGTGATTTTATACGTCGCGTTCCTGCTTTCCTTGACTGCATACATACTAGTTTCCGAATACTTTAACATACAAAACAACGTAGGCGCTGCGAACAACACTAATCGCAGTCTCAATTTGAATGACAGCCATTTGAGGTCTGGTACGAAAGACGAAAGTCTGTATAATATTTCGAATGGCTTGTGGTATACCCTTATGATACTACTGGGTTTGTTACTTATGAGGGAGGTGTGCGAGCTACTTCTGTATCGTAAAGGGTACATAAAGTCGTGTGAGAACTGGATAGAATTACTGCTGATCGCTGCCACTTTCGCATCATGTTCTGGTGTGGTGGACAGCATGCAGATAAAGAGACACTTCTTCGCCATCGCCATCCTGCTAGGGTGGTTTGAGTTGGTACTCCTTTTAGGACGACTGCCGCTGCTGTCGGTTCAAACGGAGATGCTCAAAAGGGTCAGTTCGACATTCTTGAAGTTCATGGCGGGATATATGGTACTGATCTTGGCATTCGTCTTCAGTTTCTTTATTCTCTTCAAAGAAAATTTAGAAGGGGGCGATGTTGTCCTGTTTGGCAATCCCTTTATCTCATTACTGAAAACAATTGTCATGTTCGCAGGTGAATTCGAAGCTTCCAATCTACCTTTCAATACTTTGCCAGGTACAAGCCACGTGGTGTTCTTGTTGTTTATTTTTCTTGTAACCATTGTTTTATTGAACTTGCTGAACGGTCTGGCTGTGGGCGATACAAGAAAGATCACAGAGGATGCTGAAACGCTGAGTGTTTCGGCAAGAGTAAAATTAATAGCAGATCTATATGACGTGTATAAAGCACTCCCTGATTTCATGTGTCCTCGCAAAGGGGCATCAGAAGTGTTCGAATTGTGTCCGAACAAGCCGAATCAAATGGAGTCTACTGATCTTCAGTCGTTACTACGTATTATCGCCGAGAAAAGAGATGGGAGCAAGAAAGAGAAATCGTTTGAACATGTTGAAAATTGGAAGTTTTTTGCAGATAAGCTGTCCGAGTTGCAATTACAATCCCAAGAAATATGACAGATTCTCATGAAAATACAGACTCATCTAAATATTGGAGAAACTTAGAGAAGTCATGTTGAGGTTTAAAACGCCCGAAGCACAAGTGACGTTTGCTGCCCATAACGTACAAGTTTCCCTGTCAGTATCATATGTTCTGTGCACTTTCCTCTGTACTTAGATTTACATTCTAAATTATTAACTGCTCAGACGCTCAGTCACAAATATTTACCCCTATATATTAATATTATCCCGAAATACCTTTTTAATAAATATTCGTCGATTTCGGAACTTTTTCAAGTCTCCTGTAGCGCGTCCTAAGTGATAGAATACACTGCCAACAACAGAAAGGTTTGTCTAAATTCAGCAAATTACAGTAATTACGCAAATCGCCCAAGTAATTAGATCTTCAGACTAATAGCATATTTTCACCGATGTTGAAAGTTCTGTTAAGACATTTCTTCCAGAACTGAAAGTGATCCATATAAGAAAATTTATTCGTCTATGTTCCCAACATAATAAAGGCTTAGCAATATCTTTTTCTGAAGCGGAAGCCTTTTAATAAATAAGAGAAAATATATCCTTGCAGAAAGTGAAATGTCTGTTCTTAGGAAAATGTTAATTTTTATGTAATGTATGGAAGTTTAAAGTAACATAGGTTTTGCAATTTAGTCCAATGCTTCAAATTTCCGTTGACTCTAGGTATGGATTTAAAATGGAAAGCCAAATATATCAGAAAAATAGTAGTCATCGTTTCGCCATCTCAAAAAAACACACTTTTGTGGTGCAGAGCCAAAGGACAAATTTTTATATGCAATAATTTGTTTAACAGCTGAAGAATATTGAAATGAAATACTCCAGTTTTATGTTCACAGAATGCAGTTTCATTATTTGTAGCGGATAACTAACGAAGGTGGCCCCCTTGACGTAGGGTTCCCTCTCTCAGATGATCAACACAATCGTAAAAACCCTACGAAACAAATTTTGTTCTTGATTGGTGAGAGAAATCTCATCTTGAAATGCACATTTCAGGTCCTGTATTGTGTGGCGGGAATCCTGTGTACCCATTCTTTCGGATATCCGCACAGAAAGAAGTCTGGTACCGTGATGTCCGGCGAACGTGCTGGCCACGGGGTGCCTCCAAAACGTGAAAAAAGCTTATGAAGACATTGCGGACCACGTCCATGCTGCAGTGTGATTTTCTTGCTAGATTCATCCCAAACTTATCATGCTTATGCCCAGCATGATCTAAGCAATGTGGACTGCACCGAAATGATTCCCTTGCTCTGCGAACATTTCAGTAGGCACACTTCTTCAAGCACCATGAGGACTATCAATTACACTGCTAGTGTCTTCAAACTTATGTATCCGCATCAAATTCCTATTGCTTGAAGGAATCGCACCATGCCTAGGAACCCTAAACTGCTGCCTCAAGCGACGCTGTGTCCGAATGACAGGCTTTGCCATGCAGTGAAAGAGGACAGCTGCAGTTCTCTGCGTTACACTCCACCTACCAGTTGTGAACAAACCAGTGTTAAAATGGCATCATGCCCTTTCTTGCTTGCCGAGATGTTGCACACCCTAACCCTCACTAGTCGGACTGGAGAGAATTCTGAATAGTGTCCGCCGGCTGTGCGACAGTCTGTATCTTGCAGTCTAAACAATTACGCTAGAATTCTGCAGGCTGACAAAGTAACTGCTCCATTGTGATGGATGAGTCCACATAAGAATATAAGTGAAAAGCCTTGCTGCGGGCCGTTTTCTTAACGACTCTTGATTATGGACGCTAAGCTACAGTTGAGAAAAAAGTGTATAAAATACCTTCTACACACATGTCATTTACAAAGGTTAACGAATCCCAGGACGGTCCTGGGCATGCCCGGAATATTCCAGGATTCTGAGTATCCCAGATTTCCAGACAGTGGATACATGATGGTGGAAATGTCAACCCTACGCACCGGCCACCTTTATTCCTCAGGAAATATTCCTGTTAGAGGCCACAGTGCGGCTATATGATTACGTCAATGAGAACTTCCAATGACGCTTTCTGATTTTTAGCGCATGGCTTGAACCAGGTGCGCCACAATATACCCCGTCCGTTATTTGTACTCTTATGAAATATAAGCTCACTCCCTATCATAACACTTCTCCACAGCCTGCACAAATATATGGTCTTCCGAATAAACATAAGTCAAAGGATCTTCCAACACACATAGTGAATTCTAGCAGGACATCTTGATACGACTTGACTGGACTCCTCTATAAAATATTTAGTTTAATAATGAGTAAATCATGACAATTTTAACAAATCGGGTTACTTCACTCTTTTGCCAAAACAGGCAAACAGTTTCAAACCTGAAATACTCGTGAGTTTGATATGGTGAGGCTTTTCACTAATACGTCGGGCGGGAGAGTCGTACGGTTTATCGGAAGTAGCTGCACTGCAATTGACTGGCAAAAACCAGCCTTGGTGGTGGATGCTCTTGTGGACGTACTAGAATTTTTTACGAACTACATTACAGTGTGCCAGTTAAATATTGAGACTGTATTTGTCCGAGCGTCTTACAAAAAGATAAGCAACACAACGTATACTCTTGACCAATAGAGTGTGCTCTTTTCAATGAGCACACCTCCGTAGCGTCAGTAGTTGTTTTACCGGCACCCAAGCAAGAGAATGTTTGCGGCTTGTGCCAGAATTTTCAACATGGAGCAAGGTGCCGTGATTGAATTTTACTTTCAATCGGGGAAAATTGCCACTGAAGTGTACCAAGGCCTGAAGAATGTGTACAGCGATGACTGTCTGAGTCGTGTACAATTCTTCCGATGGTTCGTGGGTTTTAAAGAAGGCAGGGAATCGCTGGACGATGATCCTCGTCAAGGCCGGCCAGTTTCCGCTCGGTCCAAAGAAAATGTGGAGAAAGCTCGCGCCATTGTGACGCAGGACAGACAAATAAACACTAGGTTACTTGCTGAACGTCGCGGGCTCGGTAAGGAAGCGACCAGGCAAATTTTGGGAATAGATTTTCAGAAAAGGAGGATTTGTCCAAGTTTGTGCTGCACTCTGAAGCAGTTTCTTTCTTTCATATCGACCTCTGTGATCCAGCATCCCCCCTACTCGCCAGAATTGTCACCGGAAGAATTTTTCTTCCCACGGATGAAACTAAAAAGAGAGGGTTTCAGCGACATTATTGACATTCAATGCCGTACGACCGAGCAACTGAAAGGGGTTCCATTGCAAGATTGCCAGCATTTTCGAGAACCCGTATAGAGGATCTCAGGGTTGGGTGGAGTTTGGGGGGGGGGAGGCGATTATATTGAAATCAGTAATAAAAAGGTCTAAAATTTTCTTTGGTTTCTTTATAACAAAGGCAGTCTCATTATTTAAGGGGCACACTGTGTACGTTCAATCCTTCCAACAGGAAGAGGGAGTGAGTATCCTTTACGCGCCGTCGTCCGTAATTTCTTCATTGAGCATTTCGAGGAACTGTCACATAGGCTGTTTTCTCCCGTACTTTTCGTCGATTCAGCCTTCACCGCTTCCGAGGGAATAGTCTTCCGAAGAATCAGCGTGAGTTTTCGTAAGAGTTTTATATATTTTGTGATGGATTCTTCTAGAAAATGAAAGTGTCCCTACGTGCTTATGAAGAGGGTCAGCGGATAAGTTAAGATGAAGCCAAGGACCTACGAAGTTGAGTCATCCCTGTCTATGGATATATGGGGAATCGGCCCATATGATGTACTTGAGGAATCCATCGGACAAGCTAGTATGCAGTTCTTTCCCGTTTTGAAGCCCAGATGAAGACGGAGGGTAACAAGTACTAAGGACGAAGGTTCAGGAAAGTTCCGTATTATCTTCCATCACCCTACGTTAGTAGTTCCAGGGCTACTTCATAGATGTTTCTAGCGTTAGAAGAGTTAATTTCGTTTTTTATTAAAATTAGGTACTAGGGCTTGTGATTTCTCCATCCGTTAGATGATGTTAATTTAATTTTTTTGTCTATACATAGATTAGGTCTTCACAGACATAGGCACTTTTAAGATAAAAACTTACTACCAACTGGTAAAAAGCCCGGAGTTTCAGAGCAGTTCTTCTTATTCTGCTTAAGTTAGAAGGTGTTAACCATATTTTTACCCTAATGAATGAGACCGATCCTGTCCTCCACACGAATTTATATTATTTTTAACACAAGGCGACGGAAAACCTCCAAAAAGTAAATTATTTCACAGACAAGTGCGACTGCCAGCGACTTTCTTAAAGATGACATTGTGTTCTCTCGAAATGTTTATAAAAACCCCAATAAGTGCACTTAATTGGTGTATATACATTTTTTGTTTTATATCAAAGAATTTTCGACATATTTCGGCTCACACCGAGCCTTCCTTAGGTAGACAAATACTACGGAACGTAACAATTCATACGCCAAATTTTTGTGGTGCTTCGATTAAATTATGGTGTTACCTGTGGAACCACATTCATGTAGGGTACGTCGTATGTGTAATGTCTAAGCTACTTGTTACTTATTTGTTTCAACATATCTTAGATATTCACAAAACCTCTTTTATGGTATTTTCCGGTATGACCAGCCTATACATTACCAAAATTGTGACATTTTAATTAATATATGTCACATTTCGTTTATTCATTTTGGGCTTGTTTTCGTGATCTTTGCATTTTATATATCTAAAGTTTTTTGACTGAAAAGCTGTGGTTTTGTTACCTTCCTAATTTTGGGGTTTAGTAGTTGACAATAGTTTATATATTATGTGGTCGTCTTTCGTGTTTGTCAGGCTGCAAACTCCGTAATTTTTTTTAGGATTCATATTTAAATTTGCAGTTATAATTTTGAGGTATTCATTATTTTGTGCAATATGTATCATCGTATCCATTTCTTTATTTTACCTGTGTATCTATGCAAGAAGTTGATGCATTCTATTTATAAGGAATCTATAAGCTTCACTTTTGTGTTCCATAGACAGATTACAAGAAAATGAATTTTATTGTTGGTACACGTGGTTTGGTACATATACGTATATATATATACACACACACATATGTATAAAAATTCAAAATTTCCTTTTTTCTGATGATTAGGAAGTCTCAGAAAGTTATTGAAATTTAACTTATTCAGTGTATCAAGTATTTCCTCAGCAGCCATTTTTTGTTTTATCATATATTATTGAAATACCATTGACATGTCTGTTATAATATATTGTGTTCTATGTTTCTATCCTACGTTTCACTACTACATTTTCATAGGGTTAGAGACGCATCTCTTCTACCAGACAAGAAATGATGTATTCAATGGCAAACCCTTTCAGAAGTTTGAAAAATTATTTAAAAATTGAAAATAATTTTTGTTCAGCACTCTGCGTAACGGTAGTATGAGTTGTTTCACGGTTGTTTGAATATTGTTGAAGTTTAATTCAGTAGTATGTAACATTAAATTGACGGGTATGGTGACGTAAGGATCTTTTATGTCCAGTGCAATAAACCTACATGTTTCATAGAACTTAAGTTTTGTTTAGCTGCGTGCTGAGTAGAATTGATTGTACTGAATGTATTCGAAAGGGATAATATATTTGGTAGCTTCTTTCTAATGTCTGTATGTTTGTATTCTTACTTCCGACCACATCCTCAGTGCACATATCCTGGGACGTCTCTGAATCCAACACAAAACTTGCATCAGTTTCAGATGTTTGGCCTTCACACGAGTGAGAAGCCCCAAAAGGCGACGAAATAACTTTTCTTGTCTTTCCACACCTTTCTGGCGCACCGGACATCTCGCGTCCCCTAACAGAAAAATTGTAACGGATTCTAGAATGGTGGTGTTGGCATGCAGTTGTGCAAGAGCATGACTGCACCAGTAAGGCACTGGACGATAGATGCAGCTTTTGCAGACGTTTCAGAATGTACGAAAATTGTTGTTGCCATCATTGCGGTCATTCGCTGTAGCATTGTTAATAAAGGCTTAATTAAAAGATTGAAATTTTGTTGCTCTTTTTTAAAAATGAGGGTAAGTATAAATCACCGCCGATGCAAGTGGCTGCGCGGTCTAAGGTGTGGGTCTGCGGCCGCTCACTTGCTAGGATTGTGGGTTCGAATCCCACCGGCGGCATGGATGTTTGTCTCTTGTGAGTGTTTGTGTTGTCAGGTAGAGGTCTCTGCGTCGGGCTGGTAACCCGTCCAGAGGAGTCCTACTGAGTGTATATGTGTGTCTCTGTGTGTGTGTGTCTGAGCGTCATCTCGAAAAATCAAAATGAAGGAGCCTAGGCCCAATAAGGCTGTCGAGTCATGAAAAAACGTAAAATTCTTCAACATTTGCCAATCAGACCTAGGTATGTACAAGAATGCTGACGGGGAATAACGTCAGGCATTAGGTGCTTTTGATGCACAGCGACTGTGTCAGTTGCTGATTATATAGGAAGGAATTAGAAACGGAATTTAAAAGAGTTACTCATAAGTAACTCTGAAAAGTTTAAACTCCTATCTAGCAGATAACACATTGCTTTTCTTATGAAATAACTGATCGATTAACGATGTTTACCTGACTAGTCAAAATTTCAGATTTATAAGAAACATACAAATAAACTGAGAGAAAATATTTCAGAGATTTTATTGTAAAATTAGGAGGTGCATTAAATAGCGAACATGCTTTCGAATGTTACTTGACAGGCCCATATGAAAACCTGGTGGTCACTACAGAGAACGTAGTAGCAGGTTTGTATTATAAATTAACGTGTGAAAAACAGACGCCTGAATATTTGTAAAACACTTTAGTGCTGCTACAGGCAAGCATAAATTAATGACATGTATAAAGTTATGTTGTGGATTGTGAAGTGGATTGTAAAACCGAAGAGCTTAGAGGCTGTCGTTTTCAAAAGTATCCTTGGTTTTCAGAGCTACATTGCTGAATATACCAATGGGTCTTATAATATTTGTGTGCAAATGTTCACGCACACGCGTAACTTTATAGGCATACTGTACATGGGCGCCGACAAAAGTCAACTCCTTCAAGGTGGAATTGTTTGGGAGGCACAGAAAGCACACAGATAACATGCCAATGATATTAGCCTACTGTTTTTACTCTTAAGAAACGAAGCCTAAAGACAAAATAAACTGCTAAAGAATGACAAGAATGAAGAGATATTTAAGGCAATGTGAAGAAAAGGATTAAGAAAATAAGGGGAGAATTAAACGAACAGCAAATAAAGTAAACGTAAAGTCGCCCATGTGCACGCCATTAAGGCGTATGGGGAGTGGACTTATAGCCCACTTTATCCTTTACCTAAGCATTTACATGGAAGTGAGTGAGTGGTCAGCTAAAATCCCCAGTCGATTTACATTCAGAATGCATTTAATACGAGAATGGTTTGTGATCGAACTTCCCTTGCCAGGTCTGGTTCGAATCCAGCCTGGGAAACGAACAATAATAATGTGTGTGGAAAAAGAGTTCAACTCCCTCACCCCACTACACAAAAGGACAGGAAACCCTCTGATCTGGGGAAACCGGCGGTGAAACAGAGCTCTCAACAGGGTTAATTGCCACACTGCTTGAAAGTTCAAGCCTTGAGGCGGTGATGTTGAAGGCCAACATCTGGCCAGCTCCGGCCACTGCATCGTGTGAGTGGACACGTTGTAATGCCATAAATACTTTGTAAGAAGGGTTGAAAGGGTTACCCTCTCGACAGCTACTTGGCCTTACTAAGGAGCTAATCCTCCTAGTAAGTGCGGAAACATGAACCCAGTGTTCAGGGTTCAAACAATAAGGGAAGACACCTGCACCCACTTGGAAGGAAGGGGTTGTGAGGCAGTTGTGAAGCAGACGGAGTACTGTTTAGGTGGTCTTTGAGGAATCTGGATTGATATAGGTCAGGAGAGACTGGATACAGCTCTAAGTGTTACTGTCTGTACGTTCTGTAATGTGTAAATAATAAATAAGGTACAATTTAATTTACGCCTATGACTTGATGAGTACACCCCTGTGTCACCTGGGATAGTCGACCACTGAGTAAAAACAAGGAAGTCGGTTGCAGGTTGTACCGGTAACAGATCTCAAGGCTTTGTAGGAGAGAAAATTCCCTCTCTTATGCCGGCAATCGAAACGTTATTCTTCGGTCGCCCAGCCCATAAGAGTCACTATATTGACTGAGCTGTGGGAAGAAATGCAGGAAGAAAGAAAAGTGAGGAGACGGAGTGTGAAAGTAACTATTAGCAGTAACGTACCGACGTGCCAAAAACAGTGACTGGAAAAACAGGGATATTTAAAATGAGAAGAAAGTAATTCAATGTGAACTGAATTATTGCAAAGTCTGTGACTGGGATGCGCATTATGAGCAGATATTCATGTTACAGAAAGTAAGTGATATTTTTGAGTCATATATTGCTTCTGAAATGTTGGAACGTTTTTCAGTCTTTTAACAGAAATACATTTTTAAATTTACAACATAAGTACACGAGTTTTGTTATAAGATAACTACAGTACGAAGAAGTAAATAATCTTGTCTTACACATTTATTTAATAAATTATGGGTTCGTGTTATATACATATTTGGTTTCTTATGAAAATTTACATATGGCGGTTGTAGGAACGTGTAGGTTTCGAAACACGCTATAGCTATGCAATGTACAATTCACGGCACTAACCAGCCACACATTGTACATGGAGTCTAGAAGGACTCATCGATTACATCAAGTCCCATCCCAGCCAATGTGCTGCTCAAGGTGTCCGAGTGCCGTAACGCTACCAACAGAACAGCTTTGGGAGATCACAGCATTATGAACGTGCGCTTAGGAAATATCTTGTGAGGCGTAACTCTTTGCTTGATCTTATCTGGAAAAGAAAGCAAATAATACGAAACTTGAGTCTAGCCTTTGTTTTTAGCTTCATTTGTTGCAACCGATTAAACACGATAGAAACATGCCAGTCAGTTTTGCTGTAGCCAGAAAACACGCCTCCCCCCCTCCCCCCCTGTTTACATACCTTGATTTATTCTAGCATGCTCTGCAGTAACGAAAAGTTTCTCAGATGCTAGGCATCTGGTCACTTGCTTATCCATTAGGTGCAAACATCCAACATCCAATGTGTACAAAGTTACACCTTAAAAAACACTTTTACTGTCCAGGATACAGAAAAAACGATGGCTTAAATTCGACACAACTCTCTTACAACAAAACTAGTCAGGATGACAGGCTACAACTATCTGAAGACGAGCGATCCTTACTGCTTTCCAGCAGGGGAATAACTACGGCTTCTATCCAGCAGGACACGTGCGGGTGCTATTTTAGTTCTTCCAAAGTACAGACCGGAAAATAGCAGATAAAATCTCTTCCCATACCTCCCTGAAAATGGCAACACGCGCGGCAGAAACATGTAGAACCCCATTCTGTATATACATTGATTTCAATATACGTGTGCGCATTTGTTGGCACTGCTATTGTACATAAATGGGACGAACTCTGCGCAAGATACCTTGCGCCTTGTTTTGGACGTGTTTGTAAGAAATGACCTTCCCCCTTATGGGTTGTTTACGTTTCTATCTTAACACGCGCTAGTACACACAGTATGCGGTTTATCGCGTTGTCCTTATAAGCAGAACTTATTAACGGGGAATCAATTACGCGAAGATAATTTGCCTACACATAAGAGACAAAATGACACTGAGATACTGTAAACTGATACCGGCTAGAGTTATTTTATTCACAAGGATTACACGTGATTATTCATATCAACTGTAAGTACTATTGTACTTACACTCGGTATAAAGAACCCAGCGAACGTACGAAGTTCTGTGCCGGCAGAGAATATATTGCCACTTAATACTGTGTGAAGGAACGGCATGTGGTAACACATCTGGAGAAATCTGCAACTTCTGATAAATCTAATATTTTTTGTAACGTGTAAAACAACATGAAAATTGTGTAACAAGTAGGCCTATATTTATCCTTCGTTTTCCTGTGTGTAACTAATAAAACTGGACATTTGAAATTTATTACGAAGGTAAAGTCAACTTGACAATGTGATCCTTTAAACACCATGCCACGTAAGCATGTTAAAAATTGGAGGTAAGGCGCCATGAATTCTTAAACGCGACACTGGATGTGGTTAGTGTTCTGCATCACGCTGTAGTCGCTTTATCCCTGAGGAAAGAACACTCAAGGTCAACTGAATACGGGGCTGAAATTTAGAACGGAGGCGTCACAAACACACTCCCCCGTTAGCTGTCTGTAAAATACCATTCGAAAGTCAACAAATAAAAAAAAGAAGCGGAAAATTTTGATTTTACACGTGACAAACTTACAAGAGCCCGATTGTAATGAAGCAAAAATTTTTAGCTAAATAAATTGAAAAAGAGCCACAAAACGGAACCGATTTTTAGCACCAGAAACCTAAGGAAGGGAAAAGTAGGTTCTGTGGCTTCAGCTCGAATCTCTTTGTTTGTTCCTTGTCAACACCACAGCTGTCTGAAACGTGCGAGAATTTGTACCCCTTATGACAACGGAATGGGTGAGTGAATATTTATATTCCAACTGATGATGACCATGACGGTTATAATGATGGTGCTGATGGTGCTTAGGATATCTTATCTCGGAACCTGATCGTTCACTGTCAGGGGAGAACGAGGTTAGGTCTTTTCATGTTATTCATACCGAGCGTTTTCCTACAGTGATTACACAAACCAAATTATGCGCGAATAAGTATACAGCACCTCACAACCCGACACGACGCACTGCACACGCTCTGTCAGGGCGAGACCTCTACAGGTCACATAGGATAAAGACAGATTGTGTACGCATGCTCCATGCAGTGTGTAAATAACTGCGAGCTCATACCTGGAAAGGGTCACTTTTCACCTTAAAGCATTGTAATATTATGCTTATTAACTTTGAGTGTTTCAGAATTTTAACGTTATTAGTTTAATCTCTCAATAAAGGCGACACAGTACCCAGATTAGCGCATTGGGTCTGCAGTCCTTCGTTCTGAGTAGCTCCCTGAAGGCTGCACCCCGTTGCCGAAACATGTAGGCGTTTTACACTGGAGTTTTATACTTGTTAATATATTTTGTTAACTGCATAAGTTGGTTTGTGTAAGAGTGGCAAAGAGGGGGTGGGGAAAGGAGTGCTGAGAATAGCGTTTGGGTTAAGAGACAGGTGGTAATTATGGAACAGAAAAACTAGTTATAACGATTTGCACTCTTAACCAAATGCCAATGAGATGACTAAATCAGAGATGATAGAAAGCACACACAGCAATAATGGCAGACATTACTAGTACACACTATACCATGTTACGGGAAACTGGAGAGAAGGATATGTTTTGGGAAGTCGAATACTGATTTCAGGATAGATGTTACGCGTATAATACGAATGACCTAATATGCAGGGATGTGTGGTGGATTAAAGCGAATGTATGCAGGATCCAGATGTAAGCTGTAGTAAACACCGTAATGGGTCTTCGTGTTACATGTGATACATGAAATGTGGGGATGTACTTGACCAGCTGATTAAATATCAGTTTCTTAAGGAGGTCTATTCTGCCTAGAGACAGTCGACGTCGGTACGCCTCTTTGTTACGCTCCGTTAAAGTAGTCGATTAACGGCAACTGCGACACAGAACTTTGAATTTAATTTGCTTAGCATAACATAAGTGCCACGCTTTGCGAGTCATATTGCTATCGCAGCACTATTGCAATTTTAACTCTTTTCTTAGCCATCCGCCTGTTGCCTAATTTTAGTGTTTAACAAGTCTTCAAAGGCAAAGTCTTTCAGTAAATATTTTGACGACTGTGTGTAACATACGACACTGCATTTTGATTTATTCAATTCATATTTACGAGGGCAGCTCGTCTGGCATAGGGACGAAGCTAGGAAACGGACGACCGAGGAACCGCGATGCAGTGGCCGACACCTAAAATAACTTCTAACCCGCTTTAGAACCTCAAGACCGATTTTTGAGCCCAGTGAGGCTCCTATTCACTGGGTAAGTTTGGCTATATTAGAAGGGGTAAAACAGCGGCTGGCGTGAAATTGGAAATTTACTTTAATATTTTGGCGAATTCAATAAACCCTTTAGCTACGCTTCTGGCACCCTTCTGCCTGTATGTTGTGGTACTTGACGGAATACACGTGCGACTTCGGATGCTGAAGGTTAGTAGAACACAGAGTGATATTGCGGACGTGACATATCGCTGTGTACAACGACTGGGTACAGATTTTTATGCTGACGCCTGTTGCGAAGGGTCTACTAGGAAGAAGATGATGCAAATAAATTGATAATACTTTGAAGTAAATCTATTTAAGACAAGCAATATTTCATTCGGATTGACATTTGAAAAACAGAAACCGCATATCAATTACACGGCCGATAACGTATCAAATGAGAGCCGCACACCGTGGGCATATAACAGTGTGAGGTGCAGATATAAAGGCGGAGGTAGAGAATTTATTCAATGTCTGGTTGACTTTTGTTACAGAAGCCATCAGAATTTGAACATTCACTTGACGGAAAAGGAATTTCATTTTGTAAGTAGAATTCATATGCAAATTTTAACTTCATACTCTCAATAACCTTGATCACATACAATACCTTAATCTGCAGGATGCACAGGATGTACAGCCTTTGGTGTATTAATACGGAATTTTCTGTTTCTACTCATGAAGTTAACTCCTTCAATGGTAAGAAAGAAGTCTCCCTTTATAAAGACTTTTTGGTAGTAGATAAGGTCTACAAACGATAAAAGTTTCACAGTCTACGAAAATTTGAAATGTAACATTTGTAGCGTTTGAGAAATGGGCACTTAAAATTTGAAGTAGGAATGTTTAAAGTGCCGTGGGAAAGGTCGTACAAAGGAAATGCTCTCTAATCGGGAGTTGAGTTCACACAAAAGTACGTTTCCCTTACATGGAATATTTAATACAGAATAATTTTGGACGGTAGTAGACACTCCTTCTTTATAATTGAGCCGCCTTAACAGCTAGTATTTTCAAGGTGATAAAATAATGAAATTCTCGGCTTGCACTCGAATAAATTACACGGCAATTTTGATAGAACTGAGGAAGTGCCAATATAGGTCTTTACATGACAAACACTGTAGTTACTATAATTTTAATACTAGATAGTTGGTATCTTTGTCTTATTCACTGCTATATCATTGAGAACAAAATTTAAAACAATTTACAAGATGTCGTGCCACTACGCAGGCGCTTAGTCCGCGGTTATTCGTGGCGAAGTAGCGGGTTCGATCCCCGTTCAGTCGATATATGATCTGCGGTACGCCATGTGGTACTGGGACAATTTCTTCTCCCATTTCTGCTGTTTCTGTCTATCGATATTTATTCTCGAATTCTGCATGCTAGTTCACTTATCACTGACGCTATACCTTTGCAGTTCTTCAGCTAAATAGAACTTCTATAATACTCGTAAGAACAAACGTCTCTTTATCAAAAGCATAAGCAACACTGCAGAAGCCCTCTGTTGAGGCCGGCATAGAGTTAATCCTTCCAGCCTATATTATCCATGTAGATATAATGTGCACAGTTACAGTTTCCATGTTAATGTCGCATTCAGACTGCTGTACAGTGCGCATGGCATTCAAAATTGAAATCTTCCAAAAAATGTGTGCGTTAATCTCATTAATCTTATGGGTGTTATGTGTTCTGCTTAAAACGTCTTTCTAGATAGAATCGCAGCAGTATTAGGAGAAAGGGACGAATGCTGAAACTCTTTGCTCTACAAATGTCTTCTATTTCTCTTAATCCCCTTTACGTCGTTCTTTTCTTCTAAGAATTGTGTTTCCAAACACACAAAAATACACTACGTTCTACCCTCGTTTTCGGAAGTCAGTACGATTCTTAAAATAATTTTTTTACCAGCTACCACTCACACTTTTGCATTCGTGTCTGTTGCAATGGAAAACTTCCACGTCGATGCTTCACGAAGAAAGCATCATGTTCAGGTTCAAGACTGAAGACTCAAATCCAGTGCCATTATCAACAAAATATACAATAAATTTGGTATTAACGGATTTCATTACTATAGTTAGTAGTAGTAGCAGTAGCAGTAGTAGCAGCAGCAGCAGCAGCAGCAGTAATACTAAAGGCAAAGATTACGCTAGAACAGGTCATGAAGACCCAGAGGGATAGGAGAAGTATAGCTCTACTCTTTCTTTAATTTCTCTGCTAGATAGGGGTGGGTGGTCAACAACACACCCCGACCGCTTTAACCCTAGGAAAGAGACCCGGTACCAATTGTACAGGGGGCTGGGTGGGCGGAAACCTCGCTCCACCAGGTTGATCTCCGGACCGTCCAGCCCGGAGCGAGCAGCTACACCGGCTACGCTATTCCGGCCCATATTATTATTATTATTATTATTAGTAGTAGTAGTGATTGTAATACTACTACTTCTACTAGCGAGGCTAAAGAATCAGGCTTCTTGAAGAAATTTAGTTACATAATTCTTTCTCCGTTTTTACACCAGCAAACAATGGGTGACCGAGAGATGACTGTAGAAGCAGCCGGTGGGTCTTCGCATGGACCGGACAGGAGACAGCCAGCTGAGGTGGATCCTGTAGAATTCCGCCAAAGAACCTCCGTGCCAAATAAAGAGCGTCGTGAACGAAATGTGGAGAGTATCATGCTTCGGATAGAAAGGGAAAGTGATTTTAAATTCCTAATGGACTGGCCGAGTTGGAAACCAATATTTTTGGCAATGTATTTCAGTGACGTCGACAAACTGTCCTCACTGCTCAGGGATCCTATGACGAACGTTGACGTCACTGATGAGAAAGGAAACACAGCTCTGCACTGCGCTGTTCTATCAGCTTGTCTGTTTGGTGACACAGACAGTGATTTATACAACTGCATTGACCTGTTGATGTGCCAGGGGATAAAAGTAAACATGCCGAACAAGAAGGGCTACACTGCAATAGGACTGGCTGTACATCACCTTCACAAAACGTGTGTTGAGCGCATGTTGAAACACCCATCAGCTCACCG
>BLKM01003212.1:0-12030 GCA_013340265.1 Coptotermes formosanus
ACACACACACACACACACACACACACACACACACACACACACACACAGTAGGACTCCCCTGAACGGGTGGTCAGGGCGTCGCAGAGGCCGCTGCCTACACAGCACAAAAACACAAAAGACGAGCATCGATGTCCTCAGCGGGATTCGAACCCGCAATCTCTGCAATCAAATGGCTGCAGTCTACAGCCATATATAGCGCGGCCACCGGGATCGGCGTAATTGTTATGTGCCCACACAATTTTCACATCACATTGGAACCAGACACCCATTGCTCTGACGTAAAGTGGCTCGAACTAGAAGCTGAGTACCTAGTGGACTGCTTGTCTGACAGCCATTGCTCCTCACATACGTGTGACATGCTTGCCTAACACAGAGGTGTGTGTACATTTTTAGATATTTTGTACGTATGTTTTGAAGGTCGGCGACATTATATTAACGCGTGTTTAAGTGACGTTATAGGCACAATGTACAGTCTTATCCTTTAACTGAATCTATCAATTGTATCAGTACTGAGACCTGTTGCTCGCCAAAATGTACACCTCTCTTCAGTGGTGTGGAATTCTTTACTTCCCCCAGAAGTTCAGTGCCCCATCTTCAACAGCTTTGTTTGTTGGCCAAGCCACTTACTTTCATCAGAAAAGTAAACTGTAATGAGTCCACGTAGCAGGCTAAACGCTTCAAAAAATATTTATGCTTTTCAATTTAATGTGCTATGTTGCCGTATATATTCGCCATGCCAACTCACTACCAAGGAGAGCTGTGGTTACTATTCGGTAATATTTCTGAACAGTTCTGAGGAAGAAAGGAAGACGTCAGATTGCGCTCAGGCGGTTAGTGACCGGCCTCTTACTACGAAAGCACGGGTTCGTTCCCAGGGCAGTTTCTATGGAATTTGCAGTGGCACAAGTGGCACTGGTACAGGGTTTTTTTTCCAGGCACTTTGGATCTTTGCTGTTCCTCTTATTTACCCGTCTCCGTATTTATTCATGTATCGGGAGGATGGACAGTAGTCACGTTGGAAACCACAGTGCCACAGAATCGTAGCCTCGCGTTGCCATGGACAATAAAAAGAAACAATGCAGTGGGCGTGTGGAAGGTTCAGTCAGTCGATACGTCAGGTAGTATTAGGGGGTTGGGTGAAAGGAGTCGTAACCAAACTTTAGCCTGCTGTCCCTGTGTTAGGAAGGAAAGCTGTTCATTTTGGATATATAATTTATTTTCGTCGGGACTTTCGGGACGATTGTTGGGATTTGATTTCTGTGCAAGATTAAATTAGAACAATAATTTTGTCATACTGTATATAGCGGACTAGGATAGCTCAGTCGGATTGGCGACTCGCTACGGGTTGGACGGTCCGGGGATCGAACTCCGATGGGAGAAAGACATATTCTGTTCTCCATACCCATCCAAACCGGCCCTGAGGCCCACCCAGCCTCCAGAATTATGAGTACTGGGTCCCTTTCCGAGGGGTAAAGCGTCCAGGACGTCGCGTTTCCATTCCCCTATACATCTGTACCCCCTATTTGTCTGCGTGACATGTGGGGAGATCTTTATACTGGTATGGAGGGTGTAGTGTTGGACTAGGCAGATGGTGAAGACATACCCTATCTGTGTGTTCACTACACTACAGTACACTACACTACACTGCTCTGCACCGCGGCACATAATTGATTCAACAAGCTATTGAATATCTCACCCTCTCATACTTGCCATGCATGGTTGCCTGCGATATCTTGACTACCCACATAGTCTGAGTAAGGCACATTGTCAGATTAATATGCTGTAACAAGCAAAAATAGTAGCAAACTATAACCGAAGTCTATAGGATTTGATTGTTATAATCTTTATGGGTTCTTTAGAAATCGAGAAAAAATGAGAATATAAAGGGAAGGTCATGTTTACATTCATTCATATGGTTAGCCTTCCAAACCACGTAATGGATGCAGATACAGTTCTGTATGAGACGAATACGGTGTAAGTTGTAATTGCGATCTGCTGGGCGCTGGTCCGCCACTGTGCATAAGCTGCGGTAGAAATGTGGCTTATTAAATTCCTTGACAGTACTTGATCCTTCGCAAAATGCACACATCGTAATATAGGCCTACGTAAATAAATATTAAAACGGTCTGTAACTTATGCTTGGAACATTTTATGATGTGTAAGACGAACGTCTTTGAGCACAGACCTGCTTAAGGAGCCAGTAGTCCCTCAGCTGGCTACAAAATTTTGGTGCGTTTTATGGAACGTACATTTAAATCCTCATGGTCACAGGAGCCCGCCATTGACCCCAGTCAGACCCCAAGTCCCCAAACCAACACCACATATCTTAATGCTTCCATTCAATTTCAAACATCCATCTACGTCTAGTTTCCACAATCGGCCACTTTTTTTCAGGTTTCCCAATCAAAATTTATGTTAATTTATCCCGCACGTACATGGGTGTTCCACCGATCCCATTCACCTCCATTTGATCGCCTTTACGCTATTTGCTGAAGCAGTTTTGACAACAGGCTTAACATTATTTTTTATTTTATTAAAATGAAGTCTTTACCTCCCAATTTTCCTGCCAATTGCAATTTTTGTTTGTTATGTTGGCAATCGCTTGTTCCCCATGTAAAGTGTTTTGTACAGTTAAAACACTGAAGTGCTGTAAATTTCTCGTATCTTAGCTCGACTGCAACGCCACTCCGTGGTGGTTCAAGGTACTTGTATTTAGGATTCTGCAGTTGCCTTATACGTGCAACTTTTGATCTGATGCCTGCCGCAGATGAAGGCATGCGGTCGTGTAAATATAGATTTAGTGTTTACAGAAGTTGATAGTAATCACAGTTAATTCTGTCACTGCGATCCCTACGAGATCTCGTATTTTATCTCGGCATTAAGTAACAGCCACCGTTTTATCCGCTTATCGAGAATCGTGATAAACAAGTGTACTTATTTATTACCACATAAGGAAAAGTCAGACATTATAGCCATTATGTAAATCATTCAACTGCCCGTCTTAACGCCAGTTCTCGTCAAATACGGATACAAAACTGTGTATGATTCTGTTGATGGTATTTGAATTACATGTAGACTTGGGGACTAGTGCTATGGACACATCCTGCAGAGCAGTATTTCTCAACCAGTGGTCCACGGACTACTGTCGGCCCTTTGTTTAATTAGTCAGTAGAGTTTAATTGGCATTATGTATGGGCTGACAGATTTAATTAATTCATTTGACCATGCGCGCGGGTGTGTACACAGGATTGTCATAATACATAAGCGGCGTAGTTTGTTTCAAACGGGCGCTTTCTGAAGGGTTTTGTAAAGCATATAACGGTAGCTGTGTGAATTGCACGATTTTCGAGCAGAGCGCTGCACACGTGTCAGTTGCTGTCTGTAAGATTTATATTAGTAATTGCATGAGAGACTGGACGGGCAGACTCATGGAGATGACAGATTGTCGCTCTGATTTAGCATCCAAGAGGACAGACGGAGTGTGGGGTCCAAGGGGTACGTACAAGCAGCCCGCAGCACATCAAATGTATGTTTCGATTCTTATTGATGGATTGAGAGGTTGTTTAACGACGTTGTTTCAACTTTGTTTTCGAATAGGTTGCAAAATTTTTATGTATGCGGCATTCATCCGAAGGACCTGACGACATTCCTCTAAAACATATGAGGGTAGCCTGTCATTCATCCGGGGTTCGAAAGGGGTTCAGCCTTAATACAGATCTGGAGCGTTCTGCTGTACCTGATCAAAGTATGTGGATCCGTAATTTTACACATTGCAAAAACAAGCGGAAAATGTGGAATGTTTCAACTATTTGGGTAGCATGATAACAAATGATGCAATATGTACACGTGAAATTAAATCCAGGATGGCCGTGGGAAAAGCAGCGTTCAACAAGGAGAAGCCTTTTTTCGCCTACAAACTCAAATTTAAGGAAGAAACTAGTAAAGTGCTACTTTGGAGCACAGCTTTGTATGGTGCTGAAACTTGGGCACTTCGTAAAGTAGATCAGAGATCTCTGGAAAGTTTTGAAATGTGGTGCTGGAGAAGGATGGAGAGTATCATTGGGACGGATTGTGTGAGAAATGAATATTACATAGGATCAAGGAGGAGAAGAATATCATACAAACAAAAAAAAAAGAAAGAAAGAAGACTAACGGGATTTGCGTAGGTACTGCCTTCTAAAACACGTTATTGAAGGAAAAATAGACGGAAGGGTGGAAGTGACGGGAAGACGAGGAAAAAGATATAAACAGCTACCGGATGACGTTAGCGAAACGAGAGGGTACTGGAAATTGAAAGAGGAAGCACTAGATCGCAGTGTGTGGAGAACGCGCTGTGGGACAGGCTATGGATCTGTCGTAAGACATAATACGGAATGAAAATGAGTCTAGACTATGTGAAGGTACAAATCGTCGAACTTGGACGGCACGGCAGCGATAGCAGCTTGAGAGCGAATGGTGGGGAAAGATGTGGGATCGAAGTGACGTAAAATCAGCGTGACGGAAGTGCATAATAACATGCTTTACAACCTGTGCTACTTCATCTAGTGTTGCTAGAACGATTAGATAGATATGTTGTACGAATGCGGGAAATCAGTGTGTTAAATGTTGATGTCAGATGTAACATAAAACGAAACTTGGAACTTTTAAGCATATGACAGCGTACTGTTAAAGTGGTTCTTCAAGAAATTTGGTTTGAACACGCGAACTTTATTGGAATTACTGGGAACTCAGCTCGGAGTGAAGATTGTGTTACGACGGTCATACATCTACAAATTATGTAGCCAGTGGCGTGACACTTCGAAGTCAACTATGAAAGGAAAATTCTGTATCGCGTGAGTAGTAAAATTGTAAAATTTGGGATCGGGGCTTAATACAGTACAAAGAACGTATAAAAGCTTCACCCTTCCCTTCAGTAATGAGTTGAGTCGCGATATTTTGTGCCTCTAAAACGTCGGGTTTTTCGTTAAGTTTTCCATTGTATAGCACTGCAGGCACGAAATTTTTATGTTGTATACTGATGGCTGTAAAGATGCGACATTGTGTTTGTAGGCAGTACAATTACGAGCTTATTTCTGTGTCTGTCCTGGAATGTTTCTTCTTTAAGACGCTGCGTATGTGATGTACGGTGTCTGTGTTACAAAGATGAGGAGCGTATTCTGATGCTATCATTGCGTTCCTGCAGATACTGTTAATTAATATTTGTGGGCAACGAAAAATGTTTCTTCTTTACGTTTTTATTATGCATGCGCCTAGAATTAGCGCTGCTCCTTGTACGCCAGATTTGATAAGATAAGACGAATACGCACTTGACTAGTATCGCGCTAGACCGTCTAGTGGTCAACATGTGTACCTCGTGTGCGTGTACGTTGCTGATTGCATTGCCACCGACTGTTTCCAGGAGCACTGGGTCGAAATCCAAGGCTAGTTTGTAGCTACAGTGGCTTAAATGAAGACAGTTCTTAATTTCTTGAGCGATGGGTATGTTTTTGTGTGTGGGCTCTATTCAGGTTAGTCCTTTCAAGGTCAAGGTTAACGTGAATTATATATAAAGATTTATTTCGTACCGCGTAGTAAACACTTCATCTCGGTTATAAAAACCAGTCAGTGTTGTGTACGGAAAATAATCGCTGTTTGTTCTGAGATTCCTATAGAGTACACGAACGCACTGTGTGGGCAGAACGTAGACCTTTTTAGTATTAAATCTCATGGTACACAGAGTGGCGCAGAATAAGTTGACACTAGCCGCTGTTGTTAGCAGTCGAATGTGAAGTGACTTTGCACCATTCTGTGTAGTAATCACAAGGCTTTAAAAGGGTTAAGAGAAGAAAACCAAACCATTATGAAAACACTTATATTTCCTTAGTAATTCTGGCTAGATGTTTCCTATGTAAATTTTTGGATTTCTTTCGGAATGTGTTAAGGAAACCTGTCTGTCCGCCCTGTGAACCAACAGTTAGCTATTCGAGGGAGACTGTTCTAAAAATAAATGTTAAAGTTGTAAGTGTGGAGGCCACCCTGTCTTGATATTCTGTCTTCAAATGAACCAAAATAGCGATCATGCAAATTTGTAAGGTGGGAACACGGTAGTTGTATTTAACCCTTTAAAGACGAAGCGTATCTGTTTGATGTAAGGACTCAGTGCGTACCGCGCTGTAAACACTCTCCACTTCGGTTATAAAAACCAGTCTCTTAATGTTTTATAAGGCAAAAGTTGCTGTTTGTTCTGAGATCCGTACAAAACACATAAACGCAATGTGGGCACCACGTAGAATTTTTTAATGTTATACCTGTGGGTACGTAAATTTACCGCAAGGCTTTAAAAGGTTAATAGGTGCCAGCAGCGGCGTTAGTATCACCTTTCCATGATGCAACAGCCCCCAGTGAGCCAGGGTCTCCTCGTTATCGAGGCTTCACGATCACACTCAGACACACCACGCTCGGTAGGACTCCTCTGGACGAGTGATCAACCCGTCGCAGAGATCTCTACGTGACAACACGCAACACTCGCAAGAGACAGATATACATGCACCCGGTGGGATTCAAACACGCAACACCAGCAGGCGAGCGGCCGCAGACTTGCGCCTCAGACCACGCGGCCACTGGGATCGACCCGGCGTTAGTATAGTGTGTCATATATTTAATTATGGTGTGTGTTGGGAGTGTCTGCGAACAGGGTGCTGGGAGAATATTTGGATGTGAGAGAGAGAGAGAGGGGGGGGAGGGAAGAGCGAGAGAAGAAATATTGGTAGTAGAAAACTGTGTAATGGTGAATAATAAATCATAATTTGTCAAATGTTCTTTTATGTCTTGGTGGTGTTCGGTTCAGACTAACGAAAATTAAGAACTATCAGAATGCTGGTTTTATTGTGGTAAAATTAAACCCTGTATGTATTTCGGTCTTAGAAGGCCAGCTTCAGGAGGAATTTTTCTACATCAGCAGTCAATATTTGACTATATATACTTGATGTAAAACACCTGTTGTAGGGTCTGCATGTGAATCTTTTTTCGTTTAGGAACGAGACGGGGAAGTATAATGCTTTTAGATGAACGGTAGCGTTCAGTTCTGACACGCAATCTGCTAATCGATGGTAAGTGTGTGTTTTAAGTGATGGTATGAAGGGAGCCCGACCTGTGAGTTGCGTAGGTGTAAATCAATATTTACAGTCAAGGTCAGGATGATACTTTGGCGACTGAAGTTGTTAACGTTAGCGAGTGTCGACAGCACAGGTAAACACTTCGTTGAAATGTGGTTGCTGTATGATGCTGGACTAAAATTGTTAAGAATCGTCTTAAATGACCATACCAGGGACCAGTGTTTTTGTACAGGCTAACCCGGTTATAACGATATCGGTTTTTGAGACATCTCACCTAGTGTCAGATATTCTGTGGTAACAAATTAATTCCTTACCATTAATTATAACATTGTACACCTCGGTTATAACAACACTCGTTTATAACGACACACAATATTCAGTCCGTTTCATGACGTTATAACCGAGTTCTGCTGTACTTGCTACGACAGTTTTATATTGTGCATACCGTGCATTGTCTTAGCAAATCACACAATACTCAGTCCAACAAAATGAACCGTATTGTGCATTTTGTTGGGCTGAATGTTATGTCATTTACTACGACAGTCTCGAGAAATTAACGTCGAAGATGCAGTACATTTAAGGTGTTTTGAGTAGCGGGCAAGCGCATTAAGTGTACTTCCTAGCCAACTGCTGAGCCGTCATTGCTGAAAATCTCATAGTCGCTCAGCTTGCCACGAAACCCCCCCCCCCCCCCTTAATTGAACCCGAAGGTTAATTGCGGTGTTCAGATTATCCCACTGGACTATACACAGAGCCAGCTGAGTCCGGTCCAAGCCGTCGGACACCCATTTGCTTTTATTTCAATTTGAACCTGCCATGCATTTACATATATTCTCCCCTAACTCTTCATTTCCCTTCAAATTTCCTGACTAAAATTTTATGTGTATTTTGTCTCCATAAATGCTACATGGTTAGCCATCTTCTTACTCTCTGATGTGATAAACATTACAGCATTTCGCGAAAAGTACAAATGGCCATGTTCCCCATTATTCGGTTTTTCTTATAATATCTGCTCTTTTAGGTCCAAATATCTTACCCTGATGAGCACTGTTTTCTCTGTCATCTTCAGTGTGTGATTTTCTCTTAGGGCGGCAGACCAAGTTTCACACACACAGCAACAGGTAACCTTATAGTTAATGAAGTTAGGCTAAGTGAAAAGGAAACTTTAGCCCCTGGTCCTAATTTTGATGAACTCTAAATTCCTGTCGAAATACTAGAAAGGCGTTTAAGTTGCAGGCAGCCATGTAAATATCCCGTCTGAAAGGAAAACTTTCATGCATTCCATAACGTTGTGTCATATTTGGAAAAGGGGGACGTTTCAGCATTGGTACAAATATATCAGGCTATGTTGTGGCCACTTAATGGAATTAAATGTAGGACTAATAAAAAAACGGCGAATGTTATCAACTTAGCAAAATCTTATCGAATTCACTGTTTGATAGGTGACCTCCGTGTATCGATGAAATTCCTCGTATTGCGGGAACGTCAGTGCATATTGCGATGTATAAGATAAACCTATCAAACCGTCTGCAGTCGGCTGATAATTATATAAAATTACGATACAGAGTACAGTAGTAGTTCAGCTGCTTGTAAACTAGTACAAACTTGGCAGCCTGTGAAGCAAGTATTTTTTCATACTGTAATTGAATTTAGAGCACCAGGTTTTAATATTACTTCACAGTTCTGTCTCTTTGACTGTTACTTCCTTTTATATCCATTTATGGTTTCACTGCTTCCTGTTTTGTTGTGTAGTGAACTGTACCTTACCACTGTGTTGCTACCTCTTCAGCGGTGTTTAGTCCTTAAATTTGCGGCAGATCGTAATGGAATGTTTATCCGTAATGAAACAAAATTTAAATTGATGGTTTGTCTTTGTGTTTGGACTCTGAGACGGAAATCGCTTTGTTTTAAACAAGTTTTTTATTTTTTGTTCAAGTGTTAATTTACACGTCCGGAACTTGGTGCTTTGCAAGTAGTGAGATAGGAGCGCTAGTGTTCGTTTCGATCCTCAAACAGTAAGTTTTTGTGAAAGGAATTAGGGACTGTCACCTGGGGCTGAACGTTGACATTTTGATTTGATTTTGTTGTGTAACTGTTGCGATTATTTAGCACTGTTCGCACGGGTGATAACTGCAAAGGATGACTTATTACAAACGGCGGGGAACGTAAGGGATTCATGTCGCCTTTGCGTTGGTTCATTCAGCGATTTTGTCGAGCTAAACAAAGCAACATCAACTGACGTCATGGAGCGTAACTCACCCTGACGATCCCATCGTGAATTTCTCCATCTTTTATGGAACTCGAAACTTTATTGTGTCCACAAGATGTGGCCCCTACCTGAAGGAACGTGAATCCAATCCACACCTACACACATTGGTTCTTTAAGATTCAGTTTTCCCATATTGTACTTACATAATTTCTTCTGTCCTGTACGTGCTGTACCGTCCTTGTTATTATTGCTCTGGTATGTGGTGGGGTTTACACGTTACGAAGGTCGTCAATCTCCAGCTTCATCCTACTTTGTTTCCTGCCTCCTTGCTTTATCCTCGGCTCCCTGTTCTCAAGCATCTGTAGGCCTAACGCAAATATGAAATCCAATTTTCCGTTGCGCTCCTCAGTCACATTGTTGTCTTCGCAATTCCTTCGATGCGGCTACCTACCTTATTTATTGAGTAAAGCCATATATTTAAGCCGACATGTTTTCGACCCCATTATGAAGTCATTCTCAGGGGTTATATAGAGGCTGAGAAGGATATTGATCCATGCTGTAGTCTGCCTTGCGACAGACCTACAGCCTTGTCCAAAGCATGTTCTCCACATACTGCGATCTAGTGCTTCAGCTTTCAGTTTCCGGTATCGTCTCTTTTTCTTAAGGTCATCCAGCAGCTGCTTACATCTTCTTCCTCGTCTTCCCGTCACTTTTCCCTCTGTCTTTCATTCAGAACGCGTTTAGAAGGCAGTTCCTACGCAATATGTGACCAAGCCAGTTAGCCCTCCTTATTTGTATTGTCTGAACGATATTTCTTTCCTTCTTGAGTCTGCTTAACCTTTTAAAGCCTAGCGGTAACTTTACGTACCACCAGGTTTAACATTAAAAAATTCTACGTGGTGCCCACATTGCGTTTATGTGTTTTGTACGGATCTCAGAACAAACAGCAACTTTTGCCTTACAAAACATTGAGAGACTGGTTTTTATAACCGAAGTGGAGAGTGTTTACAGCGCGGTACGCACTGAGTCCTTATATAAAACAGATACGCTTCGTCTTTAAAGGGCTAATACTTCATTTCTCACACGATCGGTTCAACTGATTTTCTAGATCCTTCTCCAACACCATGTTTCAAAACTTTCCGGGTATTTCTGATCTGCTTCCCGAAATGTCCACGTTTCAGCACCATGCGAAGTTATGCTCAAAGTGTAGCACTTTACTACTTTCTTCCTAAAATTTAAGTCCAGTTTGCTGGTGAAAAGAGCCGTCTTCTTACTGAATTCTGCTTTTTCCATGGCAATTCTGAATGTAAAGCTATTGGCTAATGTAGTGTATTAATAAGAAGTTATCTGAAACTTTCTGTAATCCATGAGAATAACCTCGAATAGAAGTCGAAACACCGGCGGGTAAAGTTTATGTATTGAATAACGAATATAAGCATTTACATTGGACGCATGTGCAAAGCAGTACGCGGACTCGTCTGCGCTTAGAGTCAAGAACCCAAGCTGTATGTCACATCGATATGTGGGAGTTACAGGTATCATTGCCTATATATATACGTACAGGCCTGTTTATATGCTTGCGAATGTTTGGTATTTTGTATAGTACACCATGTGCAAAATGACTGACATTTAGCTAAATTGTACGAGTGCATAAATTTGTGTCCAGCTTCACAGAGAACACAGCCAGTGACGATTATAAAAACCGACCTGATAGTAAAATAATCGCTGTTTGTTCTCAGACTCAGTATGTCACACATAAATGCACTGGGGAAAAAAAAGAATTCCGTAATGCCATGGCTGTATAAAGTTTCCACACTGAACTGCAAAGGTTAATATTTACGAGTGGAAGAGGTTTGATTGGAGGAAAGCTGATCGATTCCGTTGTAAATATGCATGAACGTTCCAACAAAGTTTTCGCCCCAAACCTCAAGACGCAGGAGCGGGTATTTAATTCATAATACTTAAGGTTCACACTGTGTCATATATTCCTATTGCTATCTTACGCGAGGTGACTCCGTGCAGTTTGGTAAGCACATACTAACGTTTTGGGAGAATGGAAGTGGTAGGTTACTCCAATTCATGGTAACAAGATTACATGGCACTGTAACACAAAAGGTGGTAAACTAAACGCTTTCTGCCATATCTTGTGGGGGGGTTGATGCGTGTCAGTAATGTTTGCGGAATATTAAACTTGGTAATGAATTATGAAGGCTTATTTATTTCGGTAGACTGTTCGTCTCTGCGCTTTATGAAAATTGCCAAGTACGCGCAAAACTAATACACGCCGCGTTTTATTGTGTATATACGTGCGGTATAAAGAGATTTATTTCCTATCTCCTTTGATGGAAATACAATTTACGAGCCCCCGCCGTGTCTACTCAAGGTTTAAGATAAGACACATAACAGTTTTAGCTTCCGAAGGCCACGCATTCTTGCTGTGTGTCTGCGTGTGTGGTAATACAATTAACGGAAGAGTGGCAAAATTATAGGGAAAGAAACACTTTAAATAATTTTATTCTCTGTAAACGTTTCTGTGAAGAATCGGTACACGTTATATTCACCACATAAATAAACTGAACGCAGAGTGTGGTGATCAGATCGTGTGTTTTCCCCTAAACCACTTGATGGTATTAGACGGGCTGTGGTGTTCGGGTTACCGGTCCGTATGATGGTATTAGACGGGATGTGGTGTTCGGGTTACCGGTCCGTATGAAGGTATTAGACGGG
>BLKM01003221.1:0-102197 GCA_013340265.1 Coptotermes formosanus
CAGTGTCTCAATAATGTTCTTCGAAGAGACTGGCGGGAGGGTAATATTTTCAGCATGTGCCATACTTACACATTGTTTATGACATTCCTGGTATATGTGAAAAATAAAAATACAATAAATGGTTTACAGTACTGGGTTGCATTTTATACGGTACACCCCACATAAGCAAAGCATTTATGAGCTTGTGTCCTTATAAAAATCAGATTTCCTACAAGTCATGTAATGTTGCAGGATAGTCTTGGCTTGAAAGCAAGTGGTAATATCAGGGCCATGTATTGTCAAAATTTTATTTTTCATTATAAGATACAGAAATTATAACCATTAGGACTGGGCTTGACAAATCCTGCATGCTAGGTCACCAAGGCACCTGGACAATTGGTCATGACATCTACCATTTCAGAAGCATTTTTTTTACTCCTTAATCCTCATTTAACAAGCACTCCAAACTAAACAGCTTGCTCACTGCCATCAACAAATATTCTACCTACCAAAATGAGTTTAGGGTAATATGAAAATGCATGGAACACTGTGCCACTGGCATGGAAAACAGAGCAAAAGGTAAAGGGAAAAGGATTTGAGGGGGTAGATGGTTTAATATACCCATATATGTTGTGAGAAAGGACTTTATTTTGTCCTCCCACACAGCAGGCTGGAGGTGTTTCTTATACAATTTTGTCCTTAGTGAAACACCACACTCCAGCCACTCTGTAAGCTGTTTGTTCACTCCCCCATGATAGCCACTGCAAGGATCAGCAATTAGTCTGCCCTTCTGTTAGGCAAGCACTGTGAATTACAGCACACCTCATAAACTGAAATCATTCACACTGTCACCACCTGCAGCAGGATGAGAAAACACAAATGATCAAAGTACCATGTCTCACTGAACACCAGTGGTAAAATGCTTCAGTCCTTTCCTGTCCCACTCCACTCAAGTTCACAGTGTGGGGAAGGATGAAAAATGCTGCTCAGTCAGTGGCCAGGCAAATTGCTGCAAGTGTGGTGTAATAATGAACGCTGAACATGGGACCTGATCCATACAGACACACACTGGATTTCGGCGTCTTTCTTGTGACATCTCTGACACTCGAGACTGAGGCATACAAACAAGGCCAAATTGAAACTGCAGATAATCTTGCTTCAGTTTCCACATGACAAAAGAAATTGTTCAATTTCCATTATGCTGTTTTGTTCAAATCAGTGTGATGTTGTGGGGACAACTAAGCTGTGACAAATACAGAACCAGCCCACCCCTGGAGGAGTGCTGACATGAACAAATGTGAGCACCCATTCTAGCTTCTGATCATATTACACATATTTTCTCTCAAGAGTATACCAGCAACTAATGCATTCATTTTACGGCCATTTTCTGACTCTACCACACTCATCATACAAATATTAACACTAAGAAATCCTAAGAAACCCTCATTCTATGCGGATGTGTCAAAACTAAACCACAAATACGTATAAGTATCACTTCAAGTAATACTCCATATGTTATGCTAAATGCAAGCCCTGTTTAATATCATAAGTCAAGTGATGTGAAGGTGTTCTGAAACGTGTGTGTGTGTGTGTGTGTGTGTGCGTGTGTGTGTGTGTGTGTATATTGTATTTGTGTGGGAATATTACATTGTATTTGTATGGGTATACAGTATTGTATTGGTGTACGTATATTGTGTTTATGTTAGTATATTGTATTTGTATTATATTTGTGTACGTATATTGTGTTGTGGGGATATATTGTATTTGTACTGCATTTGTGTATGTATATTGTATTTGTGTACGTATATTGTACTTGTATGGGTAGAGTGTATTTGTGTAGGTATATTGTATTGTGTTGGTATATTGTATTTGTATGGGTAGATTGTATTTGTGTAGGTATATTGTATTTTATGAGTATATCGTATTTGTGTAAGTACTTTGTAATGTGTGGGTATATGGTATTTGTGTAGGTATATTGTACTTGTGTAGGTATATTGTATTAGTGTAGGCACATTGTACTGCGTGGGTGAATTGCTAATACGTGTACTGTAATTTGTACTGTTCCGTTTATGTATGTGTTATTGTATTGTGGTGTCTGTACTGGTGTAAGACTGCTGCCACCGGGTGAAAACCCAATTGCAGTAAGAAATAATAATAATAATAATAATAATAATAATTCCATTAGTCTGAAATTGAGTAAAACTGTAGTAAGATTTAGCTTGACACATAGCGTTAACAATACTTTTAAGAACAGCCTATATAGAACTGATCATTGTGTTCTCAATTCGATTTGTTTAAGCTGATGATGGCTCACTGAAGCTGAAGCATGCACTTAATTTGGTGACTGTTTATCAGTCTATCAAGAGATAACTAGCTGTGTTATTGCAGTACTTCACCATTCAAATGACAGCAGAATGCAACAAGTTCTTAATAGTATGTTTGCCAGGCATAAAGGAGGTCTGACAGCTGGACATCATGTTCAGCACCCACTTTAACATGCGCTGTGTCACAATGTATAACACAGACTGTCAGTGCAGATTCTGAGTGCCTTCTGTGATAAAATGCGACACTGTACAATTATGCCAGCACCTACAAATACCTAATTAACCATCTCATCTGAGAGATGCTTTGGACATATACAGATGAGAACTGGTACAGTATTAAAGTCCTATGTAGGCCCAATATGCAAATAAATATTCAATGAAACTCATATTTCATCTCTCTGAAGTGCCTATGTTCCAAGTTACATCCCTTGGAAAATTTCAAAATCTGTAAAACATTCTCAAATCTTTAAGAATGACTGGCTCTAGGGTTACCTCTGTAGCTTACACTATGCCAACAGAAATTATGAAATGTGTTCATGTGAACAAGTCTGTATTCAGTCAATGACTGAAACCGATACACACCAATTCTCTGCAACCTCAACCAACATATGTCAAGAATATACAACCAATGCACTGAAGGTCACCCACTAACATGTCAGCACAATAAACTTATGAGATGGGTTCAATGTTACAAAATTCAAATTCTGATAAATCATTTTTATGTCACAGCATTCCCATCAAATACATGTTTGATTTGCAGCAGGTCCTATCACCTGTCTTGGTACCAGCATTCTGGTTACAAGACAACATTATCTCTACTACAATATATGTAACCAGTGCACTTGACTGGTATATGACACACATACCAATACAGGAGTTATCTCAAATGCTTGGACAAACTTCAGGAGTGAGTTCGCCACCACAAAACACCAAAACAAGGAGAAGAGTTCATATCAATGTATGCCCACAAACAGTTTTTGAGGTAGGGCCCAGCAATGTGCTGACCTCAATCCTTTGGATTTCTGTCTGTGGGGACAATTAAAAACTCAAGCGTTATCACCTGAAACTGAAAATGAAAAGACACTTCACCAATGCATTTCTGATGCCTGTCAAACGATTTACAACTGCCCAGGTCCTTTGAAAGTGTGTGACAGTCCATGATCAGACATGTCCTTGAGTGCAATTATTCATATGGAGGACATGTTGAGCATTTGTTGTGAACTGTGACTTGATAAACGGTAAGAACAAATTTCACTACCAACTACGTGTACAATGTTTACATTTATCATACAATGGTCCTCCATGTTTTGGCCACACATCTTGGCCATCTTCAGTGAACTACAAGTTTGATCAAAGCGTACGGCATATATATAGCAACTTGTACTTGACTGGCAGACTACGTACATCTATATAGTAAGAATACAACGATGACTGTCACCATACACATCATCAATATACAAATAGGTAGATATAATGTTAAAAAATGTTTTGTAAAAACTGGTCTTAAAAAGCTGTATTAAAAATATTAAAAGTAACACTCCATAACCGAGTATCTTTGGTGATGGCACTTTTCTTCTGTTTAAACTGGACTGGAAAATCTGTATCTGTATCAAAATCCAATTAAAGATTAAAAATTAACTGGGTATAGACTAAATTTAGTCCAAATAATATTAAGTTTTAATTAACTTTTAATTCACTTTAATTAATTCTGCAAACAGCTGGTAGTGAAATGTGTGTGTATTGGACTGTTGCACGGAAGACGTACAGCATCGTATAAACAATAAGAACTCAACAGTTCTGAAACTGGGAACGTGTACTATAAATGTATTATGTCAGTTGTACATAAAATATTATATAGTTGTATTTATTGTTGAATGAAATGAATGGTAATACTGTGAAGATCCCAATATAATGTATCACCTTCACAAACTCCTTATCCCGAAGAGAGATTTCATGGGTTTTGACATGACGGCCATTCAGATCCTGGTGGATTAAGATGATGGTTGGGTTTGGACAGCCATGAAGAAAGTCCAAGTCCTGAACTTGTAACTCCTCCATCCTGCAAAAATTACATAAAATTGGGTACGCTTCACTCCCACGTTGACGTGTACAAACAGGGTCCCATAAACTCAACTCCTACTTCCACATTTATACATGAGATCTGATTAGACGCATGTACCACTTTCACACTTACAGCGAGAATCTGATAAGCTGCATGTGTTTCTTCCACACCATCTGATAACATGCACTGCCACTTTAAGTTGAGAGACAAAATCCGACTATTTTTATTGCCACTTTCACACTTCGAAACAGAATCTGGAAAGCTGTACTGCCACCTTCACTCTTACTCACAGTATCAGAAATCTGCGCTGCAGCTTTCAGAGTTACAGATACCAACAAATTCCGATACAAACAACATGCAACTGCAGAATTACCATTTCTGTAGTGCTCAATTATTGATTCTCTCTATTATAAGAAACACCAACACAGTGACACCGCAAGCTGCAGCTGCTGTTTGATATAGGGTCTTCACTTTTGGCAACAACTTCAATTATGTATCATGGAACTGCAAGGAACTGGATTTCTTTTGCTGTAGCAGGCAGGTTCTCTTTCATACAGGTATATGAATTTAAATCACAGGTGTTTTACAGCTACATATCCCCTTTATGCCTTCATCTTGTGTAGATGGCTGATGATTTTTTTAATCCACGTCATGTAAACTGTTTGTTATACCAAGTGGTGCAATAAAGTTTTCTGCACATAGGTTCTTGACTGAGAAGCTTGAGTTTCAGACAATATTCTCACTCTACAAACTGCATCAAACAGTTCAGAATTATTCTGTATTAGTAAAAAATTGTGAAAATCTCTGACGTTCTTTAGAGCAACATGGAATGCTTTCAGTTTGCACCCCCAAAAACTGTCTCTGGGAAGCCCCTTCTTCCTAGTCTTCTTACTTCTCATCATCCTTCTCTTCCTTACTTTGCTGGTGGTTCTTAACAAACTTTTTCATTTCCTTTACAGCAGCTCCTCTTTCTACTTCAGTATCAAAGTTAGGTACCTTCAGCCACAATATGATTGTACGTAGCCTAAGCGAGGGACTCCTGGAGTTCCTGTATGTTGCTTCCATTTCTTTCTTAAGCTTTACACATTTTGCAACTTCTTGGTCAATGCGTTCAGACACACTTGCGGTGCTGGGTAGGAACCACACAAACCGTATGTCAGACAGCAGAGTATGGAGATGGCAGGTAACTGCTCTTACATAATATGATATCCAGGCCCTTTTGTTAAACCTCCAGACAACAGTCAGTTTCTTGACATCAGTGTCCTTAACCTTTTAAAGCCTAGCGGTAACCTTACGTACCACCAGGTTTAACATTAAAAAATTCTACGTGGTGCCCACATTGCGTTTATGTGTTTTGTACGGCTCTCAGAACAAACAGCAACTTTTGCCTTATAAAACATTAAGAGACTGGTTTTTATAACCGAAGTGGAGAGAGTTTACAGCGCGGTACGCACTGAGTCCTTATATAAAACAGACACGCTTCGTCTTTAAAGGGTTAAACATCATGGTTTAGCAGCTTTGCCTGTACCCAGAATTTGTCAGTCCCTCTAGTCATAAAACCACAGAGACCTTCCTTGCAAAATTCTCCAACAGAACATCTTTCATCGTTTAAACACAGAGCTTTACATGGTAATGCATAAAAACATAATCCTGTTTCATCACCATTTGCAATGTCCTTTCAGTGATGCCCATCCACAACTCAAGACAGAAATCCAAACTACAACACATTGGAACCCGACTGGCCACAGTATGATCACCCTGCTGCCTATGCTATTGCTCAGCAGTAATGTCACTGTGCTTGCATTACAACAAAGAAAAATTCAGCACTCATTTCAAAATTGTTACTACTCAATTTCTTACTTTTTCAGAACTGTGCAAGTCTGCAACTGCATTATGTCAGGGACTGTCTGCACTTGGTCACTGTGACACACTGTGCAGATAACATGCTCATTCGCCTCTCTTCATGTGTATGTGTGTGCAGAAGTACAGCATTCTACAGTGCAGATGAGTAGAAATTTTGGTATGTAAACATGGTCTCAAGTAGCAAAAAGAAAGTACAGATCAGTGATATTTCACAGATATTACATAGCGACAAATTTGTAGATAAATTTTCAGGTGCTTGTCATACTGAAATGTTAGACACACATGAAAGCAATGATACTGATATCGGTGACCAGAGAGATGATGCACTGCTGCTCGATGTTGGAGATGACAGTGACTTGGGTAATAGTGCTTATGTGACTGACGCTAATTTTCTGTGGCAGGACATGGACAATTATGTCTCAGATTCAGAAATCTTTAGTGGTATAAGCAGACTTCAAGACACTGTTAAGAGCATAACTAACACTCTAGATATATTTGAATAATTTATTGTTAAGGACACAGATCAGGAAATTGTGAATGAGATCAACTGCTATGAAATGCAATTACAAAATTACAGTGGAAATATTTTCTTCAAGGCACCCTGTCATAGCAGACGGAATACACATAACGTACTGGCACTTTTCATAATTATGGGTATTCAACAGAAATCCAGCCTAAGATTGCATTTCTCATGACACCAACTAGTAGCCACACCGTTTTGATACTGTTACTTCCTCGGACAGATTTGAAAGCATCTACACACTTCTGTATTTTATTGACAACACCTCCAAGGAGACATTTGAAGGATCACAAACTATTCAAAATCTACCCTACCATTAGGCACCCAAATTCAGAATTCCAGCACTTGTGTGCACCCCATGACATTTGAAATTACGAATCACTCATTTTGTGGCAGGGCTGCCTATCCTTCAAACAACACCTTCCACTAAAACTGTCAGAGTGCAGAATACAGTTACTTTAATTGCGTGAATCAAAGTCTTATTATCTGCAGTCCTCTGTAGCTTTTACTGGAAAGGAGACAATTCTGGAGTCACCCCTCTTTTCATATGATACACTTAAAACAACTGCAATGGTTCTGAAATTCTCTGAATCCCTACTGCACAAAGACTATATCTTGTGGATACATAATTATAATAATTGTCCAACTTTGGCAAAGTTTCTGAAATCACACATGATGGATGGTGTGGAAACCATCACAACAAACAAGAAGTTAAAAATGAAAACTGCAAGAAAGCAAGCAGTGCAGCACAGTGGACCTGTCTGCATCTTGAGGTGGTGTGACAAGAAGCATGTAGCAATGATCTCAACTTACAATACAGCTGAAGTCCACAAAGTAATAAAGAGGAGAATACGGAAACAGAAGCCTGTGTGTGTGGTTCATTACAATCAACACAGGGGTGGTGCTGATAAGGAAGATCACCTGCTGAAAATGTACTTGGTGGAGAGGAAAAGAATGAATCAGAGGTATACAAAATTGTTCAGAAGCACAACCAGTACAATGGTTCTGAACTCTCTGGTCATATACAGGACAAACACAGGATGGAAACTTCACCACCTGACACTTAGAATAAATTTGGTTGGCAGTTTCTTACTGAAGTATTCAGTTCAACACAAAGTATCAGGTCACCATGGTGGTGACAACACCATAAAGTGGATGAGAGAATGCCATGTGACAAGAATAATTCCTCCCACAGAAAAGATACTGTAAACCAACAAGGTGTGAGGTCTGCAGCAAGCACAACAAAAGAAGAGAGTGAATACTGTTGACAGGACTAGGATGTTGCTGTGTTCAGCAGTGTGTGTTTTGAGGCCTACCATACAAGGAAATACTACTGAGGTAATGAGACATGCATCTGTATTATCTACTGTCTGCAGGAAACTACCATTCCAAGTGTCAACCATAAGGGGGGGGAACATGGAAATTATTTCAGGTCAAATTGCGACTGGCAATGTGTTTGAGTAAAATTGAGTTCCCTTAAATACTGCTCCCAACTGCTCCTGCATTGTACCATGGACTGGGGTTTGGAAGCCTCCACCTTCAATAGTTATACGCAGTCTGGCGTCTCTTTCTGAAACTTCCTAAACGTCCACTAGATAGCCTAAATTCTCTTTTCCTCAGCAAATAGCCACTTCTTTTGCACATTCCTATTCCACTGTTCAAGATAACAGAAGGCTTCTGGCTTTCACATTTACAAACCACTATCACAAAATCTCACTGTTGTCTTCAGTTCCAGTTTTCCTTAGTTTCTGGTTCAATGAAACATTACTACAATTTAGCCAACAGTATCTTATTTCTGACCTGGGTATCACTATGTCACACATTTGAGTCTTCCCAGTGTTAAACATTTCCATCATTTGCTTCACTGTCAACCTGTCTTTTTCATGTGCTTTATTCACTTTTACTTTAGGCTGACATCATGTGCTACACTTTCCTCAGTGGCCAGGGCTGTTTGGATATTTTACCATAAATGGCATAGCTGTCCTTTTCTACAGGGGGTAAACCTTCCACCACCAAGTCTAATTGTGCTGTTTGGGATGAAACTTAGAAACATTTAAGGAATACCCCTGTTTGAGGTGCGAAGGAGTGAGGGTGAGGTTTGCATTCCCCCACTGTGTTTGTGCCAGTGACTACTATAAAAAAAAACTGCTACCTACTCTCAAGTGGCATTAAGTTTCTTTGTCAGTAAACCAATGTACTCTGGACCGGTGTTAGTTCTCTTTACTGACCTGTTCAACCCCCAGAACGTTGGCGACCTTCAGTCCTACCCCTCCCCAAACTCTTCTTCAAGCCCAGCTACACTTCCTAACACCACCTATCACTACTCATACATGATACGCAATTAAATGGTATGATTATGCTGAAGTATATTATGAAACAAAATTAATTAACTGCATGTCAAATACTTTCCATTAAAGGCTTGTTCTTGCTTTATCTTTCTATGTTAGATTTTCTGTTCAGTGGAGGTAGTTTTATAATGTTTCTTACTGCCCCATCCTTGGAGCCATAAAAGGTTTCCACTCTGTCCAGGTTTCACCATATTTATAACAGTATTTTACTATAAATGAAACATAACAATAGGGTAATTACGGAAATATGTTCGGTGTGATAAAGTTGATTGACAAATGAAATGTGTAGTGGTAAATTACACCTTGATCAAGTTATTTTAAAATCCACACTGACTAATCCTTCATAACCCTACCATGCAACAAAATGCATTATGTGCTGCCTAAACACCATTCTTTAAGAAATATGCTATCTACTGTCTCATCCTTACAGGGACATGCACAGTACATGCGTCCTGTCTCGTTGTAACCTGCACAATAAATGAATCCAATTTTTGTGACAATCCCTGGCAGCACAGGAGGCCACGTGTGTTCAACTGAACACCTGCATACCGTATGCTGGAGGCTTTTAGTTCACTGTTGTCCTTCTCCAGCGGGATAATCTTGAAAAGTCCATCATACAATCGCAGGCCAATCACTCTTGCTTCAGGATCAATCACTGCTATGATTCCTGTTTCTGATGGCTTCCCTATACGATCAGCAACATTCCCATGTGCCTTTGTGATGATCTCCAGATTGTCTCCTTCTCCCACACACTCAAGAATCATTGCATTATAGCGAGCTGTCACAATGAAGAGCAGGTCCTTCTTCTCATGCTGTGCCAACACAACAACCAAAAACAAACATTCGTGTTTATCATGCTTTCCACATTACTTTTTAATGGCTACGTATGGAAAAGATTTACAGAATGCATTGCTCCTAGGAACTACCAGCACATATGTTCCTGTATTCAGCCAATGACTGTGCAATGAATTCCAACTTATCAAGTCCTAAACAAATGTAGAAGAACAAACCTATTAGTCTTCCCATGTCTGTCCAACTGCCAAATGGATTTTCAGTGTCGTATATTGAAAAACTTTACTGAAACAAATACTGTCACCTGGATGTGATGTCATACAGTCTTGGCATATAAGTACTGATGTGTCACAAGAACCTACGCCCTCCATCTTCAGGGTGGGAAAATAAGTTACATGGGAAAAGAATAGCAGTGCTACAGGAAACAGAGGAAAAGAAGTTGAGTTCTGAGAAAATCAATGTGGGCAGTGTAATACGAATAGGGTTCTGTGGCCCTGAAATGGGTCAAACTTGTCAATGTAATACAACAGATTAAATAAATGGGAGGGATGTAATTTAAATGGTAAAATGTGACACTGAAAATTGTCACTTTTGTAAATATGTAGAGAGACAAAAGTAAATGTGAAGAGAAGAAGGAAGTGAGGAATCTGTAAACTACAATCAGTAAAGGGTCATTTCATAGAAAACCAACACACCTAAGGAACAAAGTGGAACCTGACCATTATAGATTAACTTGAGAATTTGCTTATGTGTTCATACTATAGCCAAACATGCTCACCTAATTTATTTTACCTAACCGACCAATCATGTTACAAGTATAGGGTGTTAAAAAATCATCAAAAATTGTAAAAAAGCATACCTTTTAAAGTTTTTCTTAAATAAGTCACACAAACAGGCTGTAAAGACAGATGCATTATATATCATTTCAAAGCTTATAAAATTCTGTATCAACCTGTATAAAAAATTCTTTAGTAATGGTATGCTTTATAGTTATGGGTCCTTAAATGTTAAAAAATACAGAAACTGATTACTAAAAAGCAGTATCTCCAATTTCTTTAAAACTTTCCGTGACAGTCAGTCATAGTCCCAGTAATAACTGTGCAAAAAATTGTGGGCCCTCCAGTGGTTTGAGAGCTATAACAGTTATTTCAGGTAAGGCATTATCTTTTGCTAGTGATTCTAAACGTGGCTTGCTCACAGCTTGTTACTGTTGCTGTAGTTTGTTTATTTTATGGCTTAACTGTTACCACTTCTTATTTTCTATTATTCTGTCCACCCTTAAGTCAATTGCAATAATGTTTTTCTGAAACAGAACTACAGTGAAATGCTGTTAAGACATTTTTGAAAATTCCAAGAAAATCCTACTTCTCAAGCGGGAAATTTCTTAAAAGGGTGCGACTGAAAAGTTCTATTTTTTGCATTTTTTTGTGAACTTATTACATATGTATGCTGAACTTGCACAATTTGCAGCTGTCTTAACACATTCTCACTTGTATCTGACCATTTAACCATTTTGTCTGTAACCTTTCATTCACAGTTTTATATACCCTTTACTTATACTGTTACTGACTTTTCATTCACAAGTTCACATTTCATTCCAGATGTGTACTTTTCCTTGAAATATCTTTCACGCATGGGTTGTTGCTCTTTTTTTAAGAACAGTACCAGTATACACCTTCAGATTCCATAGTTTCGCTTTCAGGTAGACCATATGGGATGATCAGTAGTTCCAGTTACTTTCACTAACTCTGCAGTGTCTTGAATTTATTTGCTGGAATTGCTGATGTAACTTATCTGCACACAGTCACCACAAATGTTTCACAATCACACAACACAACGACGCATTTATATTACCACCGATACATTATGTTCAAACAAGTTGTCGCAATGATCACCCACTTAGCTTGCCTCAAACCGCTGTCCCCCAGCAACATGTGACTCCCACCAGCGCGCACCTAAACTTCTTCAAATATTATTGGCTGCCTTAGTTTCCACCTAGTCCCAGGCTGTTGAAGCAGCAAAATGTTGCCAAACGCAGGCTCATGCGGGTCACAAAACAGCTAGGATCGACTTCTGGCCACCCGATACAGTATTTTGGTTGTTGTAACAAGAGACCGAGTAGTGGGGAGTGACTCACTGTAGTCTCTGCATCGTGGAAGAAATACGACATCTCCGCAACAGCCGTGAGGTCATGTCATGCTGCTGTGTGAAACATGCCGGAAGTGACATTGACCACGCGCCATTTGAACGCTGCATTTTGGAAACAGAAAGAATGGAAACTCGGGGAAATTCCTTAAGATTTTGAAACAGAAAATGTATTAAATGGGTAAAAGAACTGTCTTGTAATGAAATTTGTTACTTCTTAGGCAGGAAATTTTCTTATGTGGGGATGCATTGAAAGGGTATCCTGTAATGTTAATCAAATGCGAGAATTTTGGTGCTTTTTTATCCTGACTTCTTAGGCAGGAAATTTTCTTAACTGGGGACGTCTTAAGCGAGTTTCACTGTATTTTGAATAAGTACTTGGGAAATTTATGTTATAATAAGGACAACATTTCTGAATACCATAAGGTTGGCAATCATTATGGCATCAGTTAAGTGATCAAACACACACTGGTAGTTTGAGAACATGCAGGCATATGAATGAACAGATTATCGAGTTCAGCAACTTCAGTATCATAAGACACAAATTTTGTACTTTTGTACTACTGACAGATGTAGTCTCGATACTGTCACATCCACATCAGATGAATTTGTAGAAAAATTCGTTATCAAGTCTGAAGAAACTGAAAGTACATGCATTTGTAGCTCACCAGCAGTCTTCATTTTTGCAAGAAACAAAATCTTCACTTCAAAATAGAGAAGGTATTGTTTTGGGTGATTTCTCAGAAAATTATTCATTTACTATTCAGGATGCTGCACAAGGTTTCATTCCAATAAACAGCAAGCCACTATTCATGCCTTTGTTAGATATTTTAAAAGTTCTAAGAACGAGATGGAAAACCTATGTTTTGCAATTATTTCAGAATGCTTGTATCATGACACTGTGACAGAATACACTTTCCAAAACGTCTGATGGCATTTTTCAAAGAAAAGGTCCCAAATATGTCAAAGATATATTATTTTTCTTATGATGCATCGGTACAATACAAAAATAAGAACAATTTAATCAATTTATGCTGTCACAACACTGACTTTGGGATAAATGCTGAATGGCATTTCTTTGCCACATCACATGGCAAAGGCCCATGTGATGGTGTAGGAGGTACCTTTAAACGTCTTGCAGCTTGTTCCAGCTTACAACACCATCAGATATTGAATCCAGAACAACTCTATTCATGGACAAAAGAACATTTGCCATGCATACATGTACAGTATGTCTGTAACAATGAAGTTGGACAAGATGTCACCTAAAATTTAGGTTTGACAACACTAGAACAGTGGTTGGAACTGTCAATATCACGCTTTTCTCCCTATTTCCAACACAACTTTGATTGCAAAGAAGTACTCTAAAGTCCAAGATGGCTCTGTAGTGGCTGTGACAGAAAGTAGAAGTCAGAGTCAAACCATCCCCTTTGAAACAGTTAGGGGATACAATGCCTTTGTGTATGAATACTACTGGTGGCCAGGTTATGTGTTAGAAAAGTATGAAGAGAATGATGAATTTAAAATCAGATTCCTTCATACACATGCACCATCAGCCGCCTTTGTGTTCCCGTCTCAGACAGATAAATTAATTCTACCTGTGTCTCTCATTTTGTCTATGGTTACACCAACTTCTGAAACTGGGAGACCATACACACTGTCATCAGCAAAAGCGAATCATATATGTAAGTTACTACATGACTTCTAGATGACATAAAATCATTCCAGTGTATGAGAAAACATAAGTTTTTCAAAACAATGTCCAAAAATATGTAATTTGTTCAGCTATGTTAAGTTGAAAAAATTAATTTCTCAGAAAGTTCTTGTCAGCCCAAAACCATTTTGTGAACATAAAAAGCTAACCTTATTTGCAACACTTCTGTCAAGTTTCAATGAAATTGAAGTTGCTACTCTTCAGAAATAAATACTTGTAATTGGTTTAAGTTTTTGCCTTAAAATAAAAAAGAAATTAGTCATAAACAAAGTTTTTATATTCTGCAAGAAAGTAGATTTATAATTTTTAAAATGAGCCACAGATCACTGTTTTATGTGCAATACTTGAAAATATTCTTGATACAAATAATCTTCAGTATTTTATTGTAGCTGAATTTTGTCATTTTTGAACACTGTATCTCTGATACTGGCTAAGATATTCCAAATATAATGCAGGGAAGAAGGCTTCAGCTCAAGACAAATATATGTGCAAATTTTCAAGAAAATACACATTACCAAAATTCAGAGGGTATGTTGGTTTTTGATGCAATGACCCTAAAATAAAGTTCCCAGCACAACTGAATTCAGATAAACTGGAAAAACTAAAGGACACTCCACATGATAACCTACATGCACTTCAGCATGCATCTTAACCATCTCTCTGGCTTTATCAGAGTAGAAAATGCTTCAAACAGAAGTTGCGCAGGGAAATGAAGCACATCTTGCATGCTCAATACTTGTTACTCCCCTTCCCCCAACTCACCACGCAACAGATGAACAGATTCACTGCCTTCTGAATGCCACATATCCATGACAGAAACAAGCATTTCCAACATTTCCAACATAAATTGTTGCTTTTATAATAGTAAATGGTCAATTAAAACTACAAATATCACACACAAATAGATACCAAGACTGCAGGTTTGGATGCACTGTTCCAACGCATGAAAGAATTCAGCAATTACGTGACTATTGTACCATGTGCAAATGAGAAGCTGTCAAATACACTGTATGGAACGTACTGGGGGTCTGAAGAACTTCATCACATACACTTTCCCATACAGACCAACTTCTTTAATCGGGCGCAGGCCCTCTGGAGTGACAAGGTAAATTTCCATCCGAGTATTCTTGGCCAGGATAAGATTGAGGTCACTAGGAGATGTGAAATTTCCTGTGAATATTTAAATATACATTCAAAAGTTAAATCAATATCACCAGTATTTAAAAAAATGAAGAAAAGTGTGCATCAAATGGAAATTTTGATTTCCACTTTCTTGTATTGTTACACGTGGCTGTGAATTCCAATTTGTTACATTCTCGTGTTCAAAAAAAACTGACACTTTTAGAGTTAGTTTCTGTGAACAAAATGCAGCAAGAGGAGAAATGACTATTTTTGTTACAAACTGCCTAAGATTTAATCAGATAGACACAAACAATCACTGTAAGAAACATGACAGTGACTGTTCTGCTGTGTATCACTCATGAAACAGCAATTTCAAACAAAACTAACAATAAAACACAGTCAGACACAACACCACCACGTATTCTGCATTAGAATATTACAACATTACTGTGGATACATGGGGATTTGTCTTTTATTGTCATGTACTTGTACATGTGACTGAGGATGTTTCAGTCGAACCGAAACATGTCGTAATGCACTAATGCACATACATAGTAATGTTGTAATGTGCTAATACAGATTATGTGGTGGTGTTGTGTCTCACCATGTTTTATTGTACAGTTTTGTTTGAAAGTTGACACATCGGGATGACTCAACTCAAATTTGAAACAGCAATTTCTCGTAACCCATCAACACACAATTTTACATGAGACTGAAAAACTTGGCAGATCCTTTACAGACCAACACTTAAGCATGTTATGTTTTTATGAAAATACAAGGACAAACAATATTGTTGTGGACACAACATTTTGACAGAAGGTGTGTTTGTAACCCAACTATCTATAAACGCAGATCTCAGTTTGACGAACTGTGTGGGTTACAACAAATTACTGTCTTATGAGCGATATGTGGAATGCAACTCTACAGCTGTATGTAGGAGTTCCCACGTGAGCTCCTGAACATGTCTTAGATATGCGACATGTACAGTTATAAACCTACTTTGTAAACCCTGAGCAGAACTTGTCATCTCTGGTGACACAAGTACTGACTACCTTGCTGAAAGTTACTGTGAAGCACAGTCCTTCTTAAGAAGCTACAAGCTCCCCAGCTAGTCAAGAAACTCGCCACACTTCACAGACTCTAAATGTTCATTACACTGCTCACAACAGACTAGCACTTCCCCCTGTCCTGAACCAAATTAGTCCAGTCCATGCCTTTCAATCCTATTTATTTAAGATCCACTTTAATATTTCCCTCCCATCTAACCCTAGGTCATCCAAGTGGTCTTTTGACATCAGGTTTCTCCATCTAATCTTGTATGCATTTCTCTTCTCCCCCACACATGCTACAAGCTCTGCCCCACTCACAACCCTTTATTTTAACTGGGTGAGAAGTTAGCATCAAGAATGTCTAAATTCCTTATTAACTGTGCAAACGAATCCTTTTCTTTTTAAACTAAACGTTTGTAAGTAGTTAGGATAAGTAATTTTGGACTCATATACATTCCTGTATTTTCTGTCCTGTGTAATATAGTTTTCTTACATTTTGACTATAAACAACTGCATAGGCCATACACTTGATATCTGTATTAAATTACACTCCACGTTGAAAAGTGACAATACCGGCTACCAAAAACTCTTAACTTCTGTAAAACAGTCAATGTACGTTAACATTCAAGCGAAATAAATGTATAAAGGTCAAAAGGAGTGAACTATTTCACACGCATGTGCACTACAGTAACTTGATAAAAAAAGCACTTCTAGGCACATTTTTGTTATTAACCACTTGGTCAGAGTCCCTTATAGCAAGCTTTATCGGCATTCAACATATTTAGTCAGGCATCTGGCGAACAAAAGAACTTGACCACAACAGCCATTGGATAGTGCAAATGTTGGCTTTCACTGTTTTGCTCACAATGTGAGTTCTTACCGGTAACACACGCTGTGACTGCGGTGGGCTTGTGCGCTGTGACAACATAATGATGAGCCATAATTTATAATATTCACTGAAACATACACAAATTATTATACAACTTCCATATCCAACATCACGGATCATCCATTAGCTTCTTATTAGATCGATCTTTGCACATTCGAGGTTCTTCAGAGCCATGTTCCAGACGAATTCATATCGATTTACAGGGTGACCAATCCATTAGCCAACAAAAGACCTAATACAGGTAAAAACTTTCCCCAAGCGCAAGTGTGGGTGCCGCCGTCCCATGAGCGAGCGCGTTGCTGAGTGTGTAACACCAAAACCTTCGAAATACAACTGGCACTTTTGCTTACGCTAACAGTTTTATCGTTGTGGCTGAGGCCCGTAATCTGATAGTGATCTGGACACAGTAACTCATGGACACACCGGTGAAATTTATATTACTAGAACTGTCAGGCGCGAAACCAGAATTTTTCCTTGGGGGGTGAGGCTGACCCCGAGGCTCTATATAATTTGTTTTATTTTAAAAATCATGTTATAAAAATCAAGTTGTAAGTACAACATAACACTGTCTGAAACTGCATTTATATACATATGAATATAACTACATATTCCATGACTCAATCACAGTGCCCTATCTTCTTGTATTTTTAATTTTATTAATTTATTTTTCAAAAGTCTAATGCACTAGTCATCAGCCGATTTCAGTGGCTGATTTCGGTTGAAGAAAAATCACGTAAAACTTTTGATACCATAATATCTACAAAATCTGTGTTTTTTAGTTTTCAATTTTGGGTGGTTTGGGGCGGGGCTGCAGCCCGGGAGCCCCCTCTTGGGTGCGCCCTTCAGAACCATTCATTTCCGTCTTGGGCTAACAAATACCAACTAATGCATTATTGGAAAGTTTATATTAAAACTTATATAAGCCCCTACATATGTTTTGATGAGCAAATCATCTTCAGGGGGTCGTTCATTGGTGTAAAGTCCACTTAGGGGTCCGTATGCTAAAATCACATTAAAGGTTGAACTCACTGGATCTGTAACCACTGTACACACGAATCCTTTGAATGGTTATTAACATATATTAAAATCACATTAAAATTTAAACTCACTGGATTTTGCAAGTACTGTATACATGAGTACTTAAAATGGTTATTAAATAAATACATAGTTGACACCAAGAGATGCCACTTTATTTTGCTTGTTTAATCTTCATATGCATAGTTCAATTTGTAATTTCATTTGGACATTCTTAATGTAGTCAGTCACTGTCATATAGATGTGAAACTTATGGTATGTGTAGAGTACACTTGAAGACTTTGACATACACACACCTCACACCACTATAGGACAACATCTTCAATCCCGTTTATAGACATTTCTACACATTAATCTGATTGAAAGAGCAAGTGCGTGAAGATAATTGTTGGTCGGTATGATCATTTCATTTAGTAAGGTGTATGATTACTATTTTGTTTCATAATATCGCCATTAGAATTAAGGTCTGCTGTGCCAGAGGTTGTTACTAAAGTGGCGGGAATGACAATTTGAAATTATTCAGGTTTCTTAAGAATTCTTAGCAGTAAGTACTGTACATGTCATTGGATATTGAAGTTCATGCTATGACAGAATGATATCTCATAGTTCATAAAATATTCTTTTGTGAACTGAAAATGTATCACATAAGAGTAAATTGTATCAGCTGTGTATGGTACACACAGCATACATTAATTTTCACATAGTGTATTTTGAAGTACAAAATAAAAATAATCAACACTCGCAATTAATAAAATAATAAAATACAATTCAGTTAAAGAAGTATTAACACTAGAACCATGATATATATTAAAATTGATATGTGAATTCTATATAATACATACGTTACATAATACATCATAAGTAACATGCTGAAATAATATATTCTAATATAAATTAATACCTAAACCAAAATCCTTAGCTTTTTCCCTTAAAAAATTCATCCACAGTGTAAAATGAATTAGTCATGAGACAATTTTTCAAAGCAATCTTAAATTTCTTCACATCATTAGACAATCCCATAATGGATGACAGAAGATGATTAAAAATCTTACTTCCAGAGTAATGAGCATCTTTTTGAAATGGTGCTAATTTCGACAAGGGCATATGCAAATCTACCTTTTTGTCTCATTTGAATATTATGTATATCATAATTTGATTTAAACAAACCTCTATTCATCACAATGAACACTGAGATAGAGTAAATGTATTGAGATTGTAATGGTAATATACTTAATAATTTAAACAGATCACGACATGACTCTTTGCTACTAGAGTTAGTCATAATTCTGATTATTCTTTTTTGAATTGTGAATACAGGTGTAAAATGAGACAAATTTCCCCAAAAGAAAAGACCGTATGTTAGAAGTGAGTGGACGTAAGAAAAATAAACCACCCTTATTGTTTTCAAAGACAAAAATGGTTTTATCAATCTTATTACATAACATGATTTATTTAATTTATATGTTAGTTCATCAATATGATTCTTCCAAGACAAGGAACAAACCATACTCAGTCCCAGAAATTTAATATTATAAGTACTGGCAATCTGCTTATTTTCATAGCCCACTTGTATAGTTCATGACTATTTTTAGTTAAAAACTGTACAAATTTAGTTTTATCAAAATTTAAGGACAACAAATTAGCTTGGAAACAGTCATTTATTTTATCAAATACAGTATTAATTCTAACTTTAAACTTCATAGGATTCTTATCAAGAATAATAATGCTAGTATTAATATGCTAGAATAATCAGCATATAATACAGGTCTGGATATATCTGAAATAACTTTGGGAAGGCCAATAATATGTAAAAGAAAAAACAAAGGTCCTAAAATTAAGCCTTGAGGAACTCCCTGATGAATTAGTTCCCAATCTGAATAATACTTGTAAGAGTTTTTAATTTATTAACACTTCTTGGTATCTGTTACTTAAGTAGGATCTAATTACTCTATTAGAGATACCTTTTATTCCATAAAATTCCATTTTCGAGAGCAATATTTCATGATTCACACAGTCAAATGCTTTTTTAAGGTCACAAAATACTCCTACTACTAAGTTAGTATTTAAGGCCTCTAAAATCTCATTTTTATTAAATGATATTTACAAATAGCCACTGTTGTAGATGAATTTTTTCTCACACCAAATTGTTCATTTACTACAATAATATCATAATTTAAATGATGATATAATCTTTTATAAATTATCTTTTCAAAAATTTTCGAGAATGAAGTAAGAACAGAAAATGGTCTATAGTTAGATAGCTCAGTATTTTTACCACTTTTAAACAGGGGTTTCACCCCAGCATATTTTAAAACAGTGGGAAACTCACCAGTTCCAAGTGACTTATTACATATATATGTTAATCGTCATATAACAAATGGCATACTTATTTTTAAAATTTTGTTTGAAATCTCATCGTATCCACAGGAGTTTTTTGCTTTCAAAGATTTAATTATTTTCTTGATTTCTTTAGTACTTGTATTTTTCAGTTGTATCTTCAGAAAAGGCTGTTTGAAAATCAGGATAGTAATGATTCTACTCAAGAAGAGAAAAAGGAAGATCTCAACAGTGATGATGTAGTGAATTTACTGAATAGTGTTAGTCAGGATGAGCATGATGATAGGGATTTTTCCCAGCCTTTTCCTCATGTTGAAAATCAGTGACCTTACAGAAATAAGAAGCCTGTTACCTGCAGTGATGATTTTTTATGGACATCTCTCTAGCTTCATCCATTATAAGCAGCTCTTCTGTTTCAATCTACCATCAGAATATAAGGGACTCAAAGATAAATGTGATGAATTGATTTGTTCCATAATTAGTTATAATATTCAACCACATCTTATCTATCAGAACACTATGCAAAAGAACTTAACCTATTCATTAAAACGAGAGAATTATTATTTCACTGCTAATTTTTCTAGAAATAATAATACTGGTGATGAAATCTGTATATTTTCTAGATTAGACTTACAAGTCAAACCCATTAATTTATCCCAATTTTGTAATGAAAAGATCTTTGAAATATGTTCCATACAATTTGAATTAGGGGTATATTCTATTATTGTTTTATGCATCTATAGGCGACCTTCCGGTAATTTTAGCAAATTTCTTAATGCCCTTGATTCTAAGCTAAGAAGCTTGCACAAGCAAAAACCAGAATTCATTATTTGTGGAGATTTAACTGTCATTTTCTTGTCAGACTCTAATTTTAAATTTGAATTATCACTATGGCTTCAGTCTTATAACTTGTGTTACGTAGTTGACTTCCCCACTAGATTTAATAGCATTAACAATTCTTGTAGACCTGATAAATGTTCTGGAACTGCCTTAGACAATATTTTTATTGATGTTTCTAGGATAAATTCATATAAACTTAATCCACGTGTTAATGGCTTTTCAGATCATAATGGACAATATTTCATTTTGAATAAGGTGTTTTCAACTAAAGTGAATGGCTGTTCAATAATTGAGAAAGCATAATAACCACTGAATCATTATCTAATTTTATTGAAATTATTAAACAAGAATCTTGGGAAGAGGTATTTTCTCTGGAAGATGTAAACAAAAGTTTTAACTCCTTTCTAAATTCGTTTTTAATTCATTTTGAATCCTGCTTTCCTATGCAACATATAAGTTTAAAAGCAAAAAACTCTAGTTGGCTTACAAAAGGAATCCTGGTATCTTGTAAAAGGAAAAGGAGTTTATATATTTTTTCTATAATCAGTAAGTGTCCGAGACTAAAAATTTATTATTCAAGGTACTGTAAGATACTAAGAAAAGTTATCAGATAAGCTACATGTAATTATTACAATACACTCTGCTGAAAACTCTCTGATGAACTCTGCTGAAAACAAAACAAAAGTTACATGGAACATCATAAATAATGAAACAGGAAAAGTGCAAAATATCAACCCTATACCATCAGTCTTTAAACTAAACCAGTCTAACATACAAATTGACTACGCAGCCGAAGCCTTTAATGACTATTTCTTAAATTTAGTTGCCAGCCTAAAATTAGGTATGGTTAGTATTGATTTAGCTGTTTCCCTTCTTCAAAGAAGATTTCCTATTGAATATTCTGATACGATAGTCATTCCCTTTACAGAAGCTGAATTAATCTGCGCAATTGCCTCTATCAAGAATAAAAACTCAGCTGGATTTGATGGAGTCTCCAACAAAATTCCTAGACTGCATGGAAAATTTCTTGGCAAACCACTTACTTACATATTTAATTTATCATTAAATCTTGGTATCTTTCCTGATCATTTAAAATACTCCATTGTTAGCCCTTCATTTAAAAAGGGAGACAGGTCTCAATTATTAAGTTATAGGCCCATTTCACTACTTACTAGTTTCTCAAAAATATTTGAAATACTTATGTTTCGAAGACTTAGTCAACATTTGAAAATTCACAATATCCTTGTTTCAGAACAGTTTGGTTTCAGGAGTGGCATGTAGACTGATAATGCCTTATATAATCTAGTAGAATCTGTATCTTCCGCTTGGAATAAAAGAAAATTTGTTGCAGGAATATTCTGTGATCTCACAAAGGCTTTCGATTGTGTTAATCATGAAGTATTACTAAGTAAATTGCATTTTTATGGTGTTATAGGAGTTTTGTTGGATTGGTTTAAATCTTACCTATTTAATAGAAAGAAAAGAGTTAAATTGAAACTTAATAGTGCTGAGAATAACTTTTCCAATTGGAAAATAGTTAAACATGGAGTTCCCCAGGGCTCGGTTCTGGGGCCATTGTTGTTTAATATATACATACATGATTTTCCAGGATTACTTGATAAAAATCCCAATGTCATGACACAACAATTCTAATGTCAAATGATAAATGTGAAAACTTAATTCAAATCTTAACTCTTTTTCTTTTCAAATTGTAAAATGGTTTCAGGCCAATCGATTGGTTCTTAATGTAGAAAAAACCAATTTAATTAAATTTACATCTTCAAGTTCTTCAATCTATTCATTAAATATATCCTATGCTAGTTATAATACAATGGAGGCTACAACTACAAAATTCCTGGGTTTACATTTGGATAATCAGCTAACAAGGAAAGCACATATAAATTTTTTATTTAACAAACTGAGCACTGTATGTTATAGGAGTAGGCTGGTTCACACTCTAAATTTAGAAATGTTGAAGGTTATATATTTTGCTCATTTTCACTCTTAAATCAGTTATGGTATTATCTTTTGGGGTAATTCTTCATCCGTGCATAAGATATTTGTAACTAAGAAAAGAATCTTAAGGATTATGTTAGGGTTAGGCCCAAGGTGTTCTTGTAGACGCTGGTTTGTAAAATTATGTATTTTAACAGTACCAAGTTTGTATATCTAATCATTAATAATGTTTGTTTATAATAATCTGGGTAGTTTTACTTAAATTCTTCAATACACAACTTAAATACCAGGAGTAAAAATCAATTACATCTTCCAACAGTTAATCTTTCTTCCATTCAGAAAGGTGTCATGTATACTTCCTTAAGGATATTTAATGCCATACCCTCAAATTTATTACAACTACAGACCAATAAGGTTTCTCTTAAATCAGCACTGAGAAAATATCTTCTTGCCAATGCATTTTATTCTGTAGATGAATTTTTAGTACAACCAAGAAATACTGTTTAGTGATTCTTTTTCCTACAAGACAGTAATTGATAAGGAACTACGAAACTGCTCAGGACACTTTCAGCGGAATTCTGTTCACAAGGATAACATTTCTATGGGAAATTATAAAGTATCTGCTAAAGTTTTGAAGCCTAAATGTAAAAAGTACGAAAGTGCCAGTAATAGCAGTCATAGAAATCAGCAATCACTTACAAAGGATTCAACACACGTGACTCCAATTATTGTCAACGGTTTAACCTCACTGGATGCGAGTAAGAAGAAGGTAAACCATAAACTCAAAAGTAGTGCTCAACAAAACAAAGGACATAAAATTGTGATCATCAGCGACAGTCATGCTTGAGGCTGTGCAAGCAATGTGAAACATAACCTTAATGATAGCCACAAGTCTAGCGGTTTCGTGAAACCAGGAGCAAACATAGACACTCTAATGTCTTCAACGACGGGTGACATTGATCATTTAACGAACAAAGACATAATTGTTTTTTGGGGAGGTACTAATGATGTTAGTAGAAATAATTCCCAGGATGGATTAAAACACATAGCAAACTTTGTGGAAATTAATAGTCACATGAACATCATTTTAATGAATGGCCCACATCGACACGATTTGTCTGACTGGTCTTGTGTTAACAGTGAAGTGAAAACATTTAATAGAAAATTGGTGAAACTCATGAAGCCTTTTACACATGTGACAGTGGTGACGGTGGATCTTGATAGGAAATGTTTTACTAGACAGGGTCTACATATGAATAATTTAGGCAAAGAAAGAATAGCAATTAAGATAGCCAATGCTGTTACTACAATTCTTCAAAAACAAACAGAAGAACCAATCAGTCTATATTGGAAAATTGAACACGATGATGGTGTAAGTGATGTTTCAAGTGAGAACAATATTATGACACAAGATGACCCTAAAGCAGCCTCATTGGCAATAGCCAACAAAGAAACTACAATTGATGCTGCAGCTCAAGAAGAATCAGTAGATGAAGTACATGGAACAATGGAAAACTGGTCACAGTCGGAAAACCTGAAAAATTCTACAGAAGTCAGTAACAGTTCAACATCTGAAGTGCCTTGAATATCCAGAAGACAGAAGAAACCTCCAATAACAAAGAAAGAGGATTTTTTTATGGTAGATAGTAATCAAATGATAGACGTTAATTCAATAATAATATTTCATCAGAATATCTGTGGTTTAAGGAAAAAAACTGATGAACTGACGAGTTCTGTATATCCAAATTTTCCGCATATTTTGTGTTTCTCTGAACACCATCTTAAACAATTTGAACTTGATCAGATTAATGTTGATGTTTACAAACTTGGTGCTAAATACTGTAGACAATTTATAAAAAAAGGTGGGGTTTGCATTTTTGTTCATAAAAACTTGAACTATTTAAATATTAACCTGAGTAAATATTGTGAAGATAAAGATATTGAAGCTTGCGCATTAAAACTAGAATCTACCTTTTTTAATATTTGTGTAATTACAGTCTATAGAGCACCTTGTGGTATTTTAATTTGTTTCTTACTGGATTAGATAGCATTATCAAGTCACTTTATAAAGTCGATTTAAAGTTCACTGTATGTGGTGACGTAAATATCAACTATCGTACAGACAATGATAAAAAAACGACAACTTGATGCTATGTTACTGTCCTATAACCTGTCTGCTATAGTACATTTCCCCTCCAGAACCCAAAATCAGTCTAGTACATTAATAGACAATATATTTATTGACGTTAATACATTTATAAATTATACTATTTTTCCACTACACAATGGGTTATCAGATCATGATGCTGAACTGTTGATAATAAAAGAGGTAAATTTGCAACTACAAAATCAACATATTCATATCAGAAACATAAATAAATATTCTATAGAAAAATTTAAAATTAGACTGAGCTATGAATCCTGGGACAGTATCTTTGATAAGAATGGTAATGTGGATGTAGACTCATTATTCAACTCATTTCTTAACAATTATCTAAGGATATTCTACATTAGTTTTCCCCCTCAAAAAATAACTGACAGATGTAATAAGAAGTCCTGGATAACAACTGGCATAAAAATTTCCTGTAATTATAAAAGATATCTTTACCTACTTAGCAGGGACAGTAATGATACTAATCTAAAAGAGTACTACAAACAATACTGCAAAATCTTAACTAATGTTATTAAAGAGGCAAAAAAGGTCTATGTATAATAATCAAATTATAAACTCTACTAATAAAATGAAAACAACTTGGAATATTATAAAATCAGAAACAGGTAGACCAAACGCACATACAACTACTGAATACCAAAATTGTCCTGATGCTTTTAATAAATACTTTTTGTCTATAGCTGAAACGATTACTCATGACATCAGGTGCAGTAACACAAAAGGTTACAGTAATAATAAAAAAATCCAAAATATTACTTGTCAAAATTATCTCATAATCCTTTTCCCGATATAAAATTTAATAATACATCATCTAAGGAAATTGAAAGAATTATCAACTCCTTAAAATTGAAAAATTCACATGGCTATGATGAAATCTCCACAAAAATATTAAAGGTCAGTGCTCCTTTCATCAGTTCTCCCTTAAACTACATCTGTAATAAATCTATACTATCTGGAACTTTCCCTACTGGATTAAAATATTCTATAGTAAAACCATTATTTAAGAAGGGTGATAGGAATAACTTGGCCAATTACAGACTGATTTCTTTACTAACTTCATTCTCTAAGGTCTTTGAAAAAATCATATATGACAGACTCCTGCAACATATGGAGATTAATAATATTTTAGTAGAGGAACAGTTTGGTTTTAGAACTTCTTCATCAACAGATAAGGCTTCCTATAAATTAATCAATGAAATATTAAATGCGTTTAACAATAGAATGATGGTTGGAGGCATATTCTGTGACTTACAGAAAGCTTTCGATTGTGTTAATCACAACATTTTATTAACAAAATTAGAATTCTATGGAATTAAGGAATGGCTCATAAACTAATTAAATCTTACCTTGAGGGTAGATACCAAAGAGTGGTTTTAAATAATGATTCTCCTGACTCCTGTTCTAATCGGGGTAAAATACATCATGGGGTTCCTCAAGGATCAATATTGGGTCCACTGCTTTTTTTACTTTACATTAATGACTCACCAACAATTACAAATGATAACTCTAAAATTGTTCTATTCGCAGATGATACTAGTATAATCATTACTAGCCCCAACCCTATACATTTTAAAAACTGTTAATAAAATATTCCAAGATATAAATAGATGGTTTAGTACTAATTTATTGTAACTAAATATTGACAAGACACACTATATGCAGTTTGTAACTAACAGTAACTCCTTAATTGATTTAAATACTATGCATGGAAATAAGAAAATAGTTAATATTTGTAACACAAAATTTCTTGGAATAACATTGGACAACACACCTTCTTGGAAGACCCATATAGATACAATTATACCCAAACTGAGTTCAGCTTGCTTTGCGATTAGAGCGGTCGAACCATTCTTGTCCCAGGAATCACTGAAGATGGTATATTATTTCTATTTTCATTCCATCATGACTTATGGATTAATATTTTGGGGAAATTCCTATTATAGCAATATCATTTTCAGATTACAAAAAAGAACCATCAGAATCACTGTCGGGATTAGAGACATTGATTCATGTAGAGAACACTTCAAGAAATTAAGAATATTACCATTACAATCTCAATATATATTATCGCTTTCACTATTCGTGATTAATAATATAAATCACTTTAAGGCAAATTCTGAGATACATGACAGCAACACTAGGACTAAATGTAACTTGAATCAACCATTACCTTATTTGTCTACCTATCAGAAAGGAACATATTGCTTTGGGATTAAGGTGTTCAATAATCTACCCACTCAAATAAAGGATTTGTCCCACGACACACAACAATTTAAGTTGGCTTTGAAAAGTTTCTTGTACTTCTATTCATTTTATACATTAGGTGACTATTTTAATTACATTAAGAATTAATACTCTTACTATTGCTATTTAATTATTGTACATTTTGTAAATCAAATTGATTATAATTTATTTGTCTTTACATATTTGTAAGCAGTGATTTTTATGGTTTTACAGGCATAACCTTCTCAATGCATTTTAGACGTTTTATCAAATTATTATTATTATTATTATTATTATTATTATTATTATTATTATTATTATTATTATTATNTTATTATTATTATTATTATTATTATTATTATTATTATTATTATTATTATTATTATATAGAAGCCTGCGGACACAAATGCAGGGACTGATGTCCACCCCACAGCTAAAAGTGACTCTGCTGGATCAACTGCATCATCTGGGAACCCCACCGACGACGGCTTTACAACAGTGACTAAGAAGAAATGTGGTGGTGTTCATGTAGTGAATATTAGTGAAAGCAACAAAACAGGGAGAAAACTCAGGACACCTATGTACGGAGTTCGAAATTCGTCCTCCCTTCCTGTAGTTTCAAAAAGGCCCAAAACAAAAGCTCTGTTTGTCTCGCGTTTCTCCCCAGAAGTCTCCGCGAGTGACGTTGAGAACTCTCTAAAGGAGCAACTGAAGCTCTCTCTGGTTGTCTGTACTAAACTTAAAACCAGATATAATTCATACGCATCGTTTCACATTTCAGTTACAGAGGATGACTTTCCTCTTATCCACAACACAGGAGTGTGGCCTGAAGGGTGCTTAATTGCACCATTTTATGGTCGTCTCAATCCCGATCAAATTTTTAATCCGAATGCACATGCCTCAGGTAGGCCCCCATCACCTGGTGCAGCTAGTAATGAGGCAGCCCCTACATCTGATCTGGTTGTACTAACAGATGAGGCCCACGGGGGAGGTGCTACACCACATACCTAATGGCCAGCTACCGTGGTGATAACATGCGTGATTTTTCCATGATTGTTAATCAATCTAAAATTGGCTTACAAATATTCTATCAAAATGTCAGAGGTCTTAGGACCAAACAAACTGAACTGTTTGATAACGTGTCCTCCATGGATTTCCAAATTATTTGTTTAACTGAGACATGGTTAAATGACATGTGCTTTGACCGCAAACTATTCCCTGACTCCTATACTATTTTCCGTTCTGATAGGGTCAATAGCACTAAATCTAGAGGTGGTGGTGCCCTAACAGCTTTTTCGTCTACAGTGCATTCTATTAAACGTAGATATGATATGCAGTTTTATGAGGAATGTGTCTGGGTTGAAATCTCCACCCAAATAGGCCGTAGTCTGCTGATTGGCAATCATTATTTTCCCCCTGATATTAAACTTGAATATATGTCTAAATATTTGTGTTCATTGGAGAAAACCCTTGATACTAGAAACCATTATGTACTTTTGATTGGGGATTTTAATGTTCCTAACTTCGACTGGCAGAGAGGTTTGCCCCTATCAAATTGTTATTTTTATTCCAAATTGAAGGGTGACATAATGTACACCGCAACCTCCCTCTTGGGTTTAACTCAGCGCTTGTTGACTGATAGCTCTCTTGACCTAGTTTTCACTAATTTTGATCGTGTAGGCACATTCTTTGCTGACGAAGGTGTTGTCAAGCCTGATGCCTATCATCCGCCCATTGTCATTGAGATTCCTTTAGATTTACATAACTCCACGTCTTATGCGCACTCCTACCGCAAATATGCATCAGGTGACTATAGCCTGTTGTTTCGTTTTCTTTTCAACTATGACTGGTCGTGTGTGTACAGTAACAACACAGTAGAAGCTGCAGTCGACAGCTTTACCAACGTTATTCTCCAAGCTATGGATTTAGCAATCCCCAGGGTCTCAGTAGAAATTCCAGATTTCCTCACTGGTTTTCTCGCACCTTAATCTGTTACATTCGGAAAAAGGATTACTTCTATAGACGATACAGGAAAAGCAAAAACGAGTATCATTATAATAAATTTTCTCATTTCCGGAAGCTTGTCAAAACTACAATTAAAACCGACAGACTTAACTGGTATAAGAGCATAGACGATGACCTAAAAACTCAACCTTCCAAATTTTGGAAGTACGTATCCTCTTTTAGGAAACAGTTCACACGCTTTTCATCTTGACATAAATAGTACCAATGTAGTTGATCCCACTGAGGTAGCCGAAGCTTTTGCTAAACACTACCAATCCGTTTACAATAATACGACACCGGCTGGCCCCTATTCTCGTTCATTGTCCAGTGATTTTTTGAATTTGCCCCCCCTTAACGAATTAGACATTTTAAGGGCTATTAAACGCCTTAGACCTTCAAAGTCTGTCGGACCTGACGGTATACCTAGTTTTATCATAAAGGTCTGTTCCACAATATTCGCACCGCTACGTAAATATATTTTTAATCTTAGCTTGTCACAAGAACATTTTCCAGCGCAGTGGAAAAAAGCGATCATAGTGCCCATTTTTAAAAAGGGAAACACTTCCCTCGTAAGTAATTACAGACCAATTTCCCTTTTAAATAACTTTTCCAAGGTTTTTGAATTTGCCATACACGATCACATGTCACATTATTTTACTCACAAGCTACATCCCAACCAGCATGGGTTTTTAAAACATAAATCTCCTACAACTAATCTAGTAACTTATCTTGATTTTATTTCTCCTTTAGTGAGCTCTCAACGCCAGGTTGATTCTATCTATTTCGACCTCAGCAGTGCATTTGACCTTGTTCCGCATCCTGCTTTACTTAACAAACTTTGCGCGTACGGGCTTTCTGATGGTTATGTAAACTGGTTTCGCAGTTACCTGACTAATCGGCAATCATCTGTACGCGTTTCAGATACCTCTTCGTTACCTTTCGAAGTTCTTTCAGGGGTGCCTCAAGGATCCGTTCTAGGCCCTTTGCTTTTTAATATATTCATCAACGACCTGTGTACTGAAATTGAGTATTCTAACTTCTTGTTATTTGCTGACGATTTCAAAATCTTTCGTGCAATAAATTTCGCTGACGATTGCATTCTCCTGCAATCTGACATAAATCGCATACAAGATTGGGTTTCTGCTAACTGTATGAAATTAAACGTAGGCAAAACTAGGGTTATTGCCTTCAGTAGAAAAACAAATGTTCTGTATTACAATTATAAAATCTGTGACTCGTCTGTAACCCGTACTGAAACTATAAAAGACCTCGGGATACTACTTGATTCTAAATTACATTTCCATGCGCATGTTGACTACATTTTCTCCCAATCTATAAAAACGCTGGACCTAATACGAACCATAACCTATTCCTTTTCTACCCTTGATTGCCTACTTATTTTGTATCTAACACTACTTCGACCGAAACTTGAGTATGCCTCAACAGTATGGAACTCTATAACGGCAACTGATGCTAAGACACTTAAACGCATCCAGCGGAAGTTCGCTGCTCTGTGGCAAAATCGTTTCTCTACCCATAACCATGTTACTTATGAGGACTTTCTTGAATCTCTGAAGCTTCACACCCTGCATGATAGAAGGCTTCATTTGGATGCGCTATTCCTTATTTCTGTTTATTCAGGCCTAAAATGCTGCCCCTCTCTCTTGGACACCACTGGCATACGTGTTCCTTCTCGCAATGTCAGAAACTCCTCTCTGTTCACTGCTACGTGCACAAACTCTCTGACAGCGCGATGTGTAACGGCTGCAAACCGCTTGTGCAAAGACGTCGATATCTTTAGCAAGCTCATTACTTCTTTAAAACAGTTTTTGTGCTGAAACTGAACATTTCTCACATTTCTTACATTAACTTATTTGTATTTCTTCAGAGTGCAGGGGTTTTTGCCCCAGTGATTTTACATATCTATTTAATTCTTTTGATTGCCTCTTTGTTTGTTTGTTTAGTGTTTGTGTATTTGTGCTGTTTTTGTATTTTGTGTGTTTTTTCGTGCTGGCTTTATAATAGGCATCTTTGCTGTTAAGCTTGCACGTTAATAAATACCGACTGATTGATTGATTATATTTCATGAATTTACATCATGTATGTAAGATGACTAATTCTATGCTTAGAATTAATATGTACACTTGATGTGTTCTATATCAGATGGCTTTGTTAGCCATTATGGATCTATGGAATTTATTGAAATAAAGAATAAATAAAGAATTTTGTTACATCTTGTTCATTTTTCTCACACTAATTTTTTTTAGTTTTATAATTATTGTATTGTTACTGTATTTTAGCTATACCTTACATCACTTAGTGTTGTATTTGATGAGGCTGTTTATTGCAACCCTGTATATTTCTATTTTTATTTCTATTTCTGCTTTATTATCGATCTATATTACCCATATGGACAAGTTTCATATTCAACCATCACCAGACGGATATTGGGTTTCTGAAATGCGGGTAATGTAATGAATACATTTCTTAAACAATCTAAAGGATTCATACTTTGTGAAAGCCTATCACTATGTTGAGGTATATGACTAACTATTATAGCCACACTCAGGTTCTGTCCTGAGAAAGCTAGTTACATGGAGAGTAAGGGACATTACAATTCTTGGTAATTCACTTAGTTTTCACTTTTGGCTGTAAAGGAGAACAGGTCAATTGCAAGGAGATTTATGTGACAGCCAGTCAATGGGAAGGCAGCACAGTTTAGGGTTGTGAAAGTGACCTAGGGAAAAAGCCATTATATTTTTTAACTTAGAAGAGATTTTTATGGCTGGACAGAGGGTGACAACTGATACTATGACACTGGCGTAAAACATGACTTAATGACACAATATGTTGGAGGGAAGATGGCGGATGGGATGCTTGGAGTGAAGTGCCGTGTTGCAAACTTCTCGAATAACTTTGGTCCAAGTGAAATACAGAACTGTGTAAAGTGTATGGAGCTTGAAATACGACTCCAACAAGTACTTGATGAATTAAGCTCTGTTCAACTAATTGTCCAGATGTTACGAAAGGAGCATATTCACGAGGATTGCCGATGTAGCGTCGATCCAGCAGGTGGAAACTGAATTGGAAGTGAATGATACCTGGAAAGAGACGGCAATAAGTGGCGCCAAACGAAGAATTGAAGGTAAAATGAATCTAATAAATTCTAAGGATCAAATAGTGACGGCAAATCGTTTCGCAGCTCTACAAACAGAGCGATACACCTGGAAATGAAAATAGAATGAAGGTGGTTTGTGTAAATAAATCAAGAGTTAGAAATAACAGACAAAAAGGAAATAAGATGTACACTGACCAGGATTGTTTAATCATTAAAGAACCACAAGAAGAATTAAATAGAAGAACTAAAGTGTGACATAACCTTCAAAACTCAAATCTCACTCGTCAGCAGTCAAATTTAAAGGAAGGAAAAGAGACCTGTCCTATACCAAGCATAATTAATGGGCGAATATCAAAAGAGAATGCAAGTGAGACCATAAATCAAATGGCATCATTGCAGAAAAGCGTGAAGCTGAATAATTCAAAAAAGACGGTAACAGTGGCTCATAGAAGACATAAAATTCTTATAATCAGGGATAGCCATGTTAGAGGTTTATCAGGCAAGGTTAGTAACGGTCTTGAAGAAGCTTTTAGTGTGACTGGCATCACTAAACCGAACGCTGACATTGAAGCAATTACGTCTTTGTTACATCTTCATACTGATAATCTAACAAAAAAAGACTTGATTATATTCTATGGTGGAACCAAAGATATCAGCAGAAATGAATCAAGAAAAGGACTTCGCTCCTTAAAAGATTTTGCACAACGAACTATCAATACAAACATCTTACTTGGAGCCCCTCACAGATATGACCTGCCTTCCTTTTCATGCATAAACACTGAGGTAAAACTATTCAACAATAAGCTACAGAGCCTTATTTCTACTTTTAATCATGTAAGGGTTTTTAATATACTTGCAGAAAGAATACATCATACAAACCATGGATTACAGTTAAACAAGAAAGGAAAAGATTGGATAGTGAGTAACCTAGTGAAGGAAATTAGTAAGCTATATTTATCGCACAGAATATCCTCACCTATAGTGTTGCCGTGGAAGGATGTAAATGAAAATATACTCCAACTGTCTCAACTTAATAAAGACTGTGAGATTGCAATTCCAGTTGTTACAGCAAATAATAATATGGAATGTCTGAGTCTTAATAGAAATCCTGATTGTCAGAAAACTGTAGACAGTGCTGGAAGTGTTGATTTTGATAGAAAGGGTGATTTTGCGAATGAAGTTCCACTGGTCACAGCAAATAATAATACGGAATGCCTGAATCTAAGTTGCTTTATGGAGTGTCAAAAACTTGGAGACAGCACTGTAAGTGTTGATTTTCTATCGAAGATAAATGTGGGATCACCAAACGTAGATGTTGACTCACAAGAAGTTGAATATGTGGGAAAACCTTCAAGACTAAATGATAACTCGGAGGAAGATGTAATAGCACGCAAGTTAACAAGACTAAAGAAAATTCCATCTTTCAGGAATCAAGATTTTTTTATGGTAAATGGAAACCATAAACTCATCAGAGTGGGAAAAGTGTTGGTGGTGTAAGTGAGAACAGTGACAACTCAGGAAAATCACCTTCACTAATAAGTGTAAATGGTTGTAGTGAAAATAGTTTACTTGCTAGCAACATCAACACCAACTCTAAAAATAAATTATTTCATCAAATAAGTGGGTCAGTACCCTTAACTGTTTATCATCAAAATGTAAGAGGTTTGAGAGGGAAAGCAACTGAACGGTTAAGTCAATTATATCCGACTTTCCCACATGTACTGTGTCTCTCTGAACATCACATGAACCATTCTGAATTACAGCATAAGCATTGACCTTGCAAAGTATTGTAAGGATAAGGACTTTGAGGTCTGTGCCAGCAAGATATACTTGAATACTAAAAAGGTATGCATAATTGCTATATATAGAGCCCCATCTGGCAATTTTGACATATTTATTACTAAATTAGACAAAATCCTCAAGAAATTGTTTACTTCTACCCTTGACTTCATTATTTGTGGTGACGTAAATATAAATTACTTAGTTGACAGTATTCGAAAAAGCCAATTGGAAGCTTTGCTCAAAACCTACAATTTAACAAGTGTGGTAAACCTCCCAGCTCGCATTCAACAAAATTCTGCCACAGCTATTGATAATATCTTTATTGACATTACTAAGACTGGAAATTATTCCACATGTCCAATAAACAATGGGATGTCAGACCATGATGCTCAGTTTATAACATTTCATTCTATTAGTTTGAGACCAACCACAAATAAACATTTGTTGATTAGAAAGATTAACGAACATACAGTAAATGACTTAAGCTATGAAACTTGGGATACTGTATTCTGTACAGATGATGTCAATGCAATGTTTAATTCCTTCTTAGACTCCTACTTGAAAATCTTTTACTCCAGCTTTCCACTAACGAGAGTCCACATTGCAAAAAAAATAATAACTGGATCACCCTAGGAATTCTAACCTCCTGCAAACATAAAAGAGAACTTTTCTTAGCATGCAGGAATAGTAATAACCCAGTTTTTATGAACTATTATAAAAAATACTGTAAAATTCTATCTGTTGTTATTAAGGAAGCAAAAAAACTTAATTATGCAGATAAAGTTAAAAAATCCTTGAACAAGAATAAGGCTATTTGGGATATAGTTAAATTAGAAACCAATAAAACTGGAAATACTGATAAGATCAACACCTTAAATATTGAAGGGACTTCAATTAATAACCGCCAAGATATAGTAAATATATATAATAAATAAATTGTATCTGTAGCCAAAAATATCAACTCAACACATAATGAACATAGTTTTTATAACCTAAATAATACCACTCCAATTGATCACTTACTGTAGTCTTTTCAGACTCCTTTCCCAAATATTAATCTAAAACTTTTATCGACCAAAGAAATTGAAAATGTAATAAAATCCCTTAAACCCAAGAATTCCTCTGGGTACGATGGAATATCTACTAAACTACTAAAAATAAGCTCTTCTTTATTGTCTCACCCTTAACCTATATATGCAATAAATCTATATCATTGGGAATTTTTCCAGATCATTTGAAATATGCAGTAGTGAAACCTTTGTTTAAGAAAGGCGACAGGTCTAACATCTCCAATTACAGACCCATTTCTATGTTAAGTTCCTTTTCAAAAGTATTTGGAAAAGTTATGTATAATCAACTCCAGGAACATTTGAATAAATACAGTATTCTAGCAGAAGAACAGTTTGGATTTAGAACAGATTCTTCAACAAACAAAGCTATATACAAGTTAATTAATTAAATCCTGCAAGCCTTAAATAATAAATTAACAGTAGGTGGCATTTTTTTTATCTTGAAAAGGCTTTTGACTGTTTGAATCATGATATTTTGATGTCTAAGTTACAATTTTATGGTGTTAATGGCAAAGCTAAATCATGGTTTGAATCATATTTTAATAACAGATATCAGAGAGTTCAGCTGTCGGATGAAGAATTAAATCAATCAAATCTGTCTACATGGGAAAAAATAACTGATGGTGTTCCACAGGGATCGGTTCTGGGTCCATTGCTATTCCTTGTTTATATTAATGATTTGCCTAAAATTTTAAATGACTATACTATACCTATATTGTTTGCTGATGACACAAGTATATTAGTTAAAAGTTCAAATTTAGAAGATTTTCACGCTAATATGGTTAACACTTTCAACTGTGTAAATAAATGGTTCAAAATAAATCTACTCACAATAAATGTTAATAAAACCCATTATATTCAATTTAAAACTAAAAATAAACCCACAACAGACATAAACATCGTTTGTAATGAGCAGCCAATAACAACTTTATCTAATATAAAATTTCTTGGCATTTATATAAATGATTCAATTAACTGGAGTAGTCATATCGAATATATATTGTCCCAAAACTGAGTTCCGCATGTTGTATGATGAGAAGTATTAAATCATATATGTCCCTTAACTCTTTGAAAATGATTTACTACTCTTATTTTAATACGATTATAAGCTACGGTTTACAGCTTTGGGGAAACTCACCCCATAGCTTAAAAATATTCAGAATTCAAAAAAAGATAATTAGAATCATGATAGGCTGTAAAAGTAGGGTCTCATGCAGGAATTTGTTTAGAAGGTTGAAAATTGCATCACAGTATATTCTTTCACTTATGCTTTTTTGTGGTCAATAGTAAAAATCTCTTTTATTTTAAACTCAGAAAACCATACTAAAAGTACAAGACAATCAAACAATTTTTATCAGCCTACATCAAATCTTACTGTATACCAAAAAGGAGTGTATTATATGGGCATCAAGGTCTTCAATAATCTTCCTCTACATATTAAAGATATATCTAATAATCCTAGGAAATTTGAAATCTGTTTAAAACGATTCTTACACACACATTATTTTTACACCATAGATGAATATTTTCAATATAAACCTATCGCAAGCCAATAACGTACCAATAACGGTATTAACAAGACCACTAGTATTTTAATGTACAGTTTTTAATAATTTATGTTCTTTGTCACCAAGTCTTAAAATAAAAATTAAGTAAATATACATAATACAAATGTTTATATTCCTGACATATCAATGTTATTTCTCAGGTAAATGTTACGATTTGTTGTAGTCTGTGTTTCGACTAGTTTTTAGTTTACTATGATGATATTGTTATACATTAGCTTATTTTATTAGTATCAACATATGCATTTGACTTGGAATCGTTTGTTCGATTCAACATATTCATTTCATTTTATTTCATTCATTTTATTATATTTATCTGTATATTATAATTACTTTTGACATGTTCTATATCCTACTTATTGTTTTTATTGTGGATCCATGGAACGTTAAATAAATTGAAATTGAAATACAGATTAGGGGGATTTCATTCTGCTGTGTAAAGACAGACACACAGATATGTCGAGTTTTTAAGGACATTTACGAAATATGGCAGCTAAACTGGGGGCACCTATCAGAGTTTAGAATTTAAAAAATTAAAAAATCAGACCTATGGGAATCTGGAGTAGTTGAGTAAGGAGCCAATCAGGTTAGCAGTTGATTTTTGAAAGGTTTTTAATTTCATGAGTTTTAGGCAATGCTTATCTTGCGGGACACAGAGGCACTTGCAGTTTGGACTCTGAAAACGTTAGACCAGAAATCTTTCCATTTCTGATTTTCACTAAATTGTAATTATAAACTCATAAGTATTTGTGTGGAAATTATTTACCAAGCCATATGCCGGATCTGATGAGATTTGGTTTAACGCCATTCCTTTCTTGTGTTTATAATAATCTGCATCTATGAAATAAATACATGAACTTTGTGACCACAACCTGTGTATTCACTGATCAGTGGTAGTGATCTGGTACTATTTGGGTCTTCTGGGATGCCACATGAATATTCCCAATGAGAAATGTCTCATGTTCTATCGACACCAAAGTGAGTGGTTGCACTATTTTATCCGTTACAGATAAGAAACATATTAAATGAATTTACAATTAATTCGCAATTGTCTGTCAAAACATTATTTATCTTTATCTGGGATACTTCTTTATCATTAATTTTATTTCCTGTAAGTGTTTTAACTATATTCCAAGCAGGCCTTGGTTTGGATTGACACATACCAACCAATGCACCACTGAAAAATATATATTAACCTTTATACATAAGTCCCTACATATGTTTTGACGAAATGAGTCATCAGCTTCAGGGGGACACTGATGTGAGGTCCACACAAGCATCCATTGGTAAGACACTAAATTTGTTGCATTCACTAGGTCTTGTAGCCACTATGGTAACACACTAAAATAGTTGCACTCACTAGGTCTTGTAGCCACTGTACACACAAATGTTTCAGTATTCATTAAAATATGTTAAAATACGATGAGTTATAGTCACTGGGTTTTGGAAACACTCTGTGCACATGTCTTTAAAATAAATAATTAAAACAGACACACACCTAAAACTTAGCGATGTCACTTTTTATATGTCCAATCTCTCTGTGTGTTATTATGCACAGAATGTTTCTAAAACCCAATGACTTCTAACTCATCGTATTTTAACATGTTTTAATGAATACTTAAACATTTGTGTGTATAGTGGCTACAAGATCTAGTGAGTGCAACTATTTTAGTGCATTACCATAGTGCCTACAAGACCTAGTGAATGCAACTAATTTAGTGCCTTACCATATGGATGCTTGTGTGGACCTCACATTAGTGACCCTGAAGATGACAACTCGTTTTGTCGAAACATATGTAGGGACTTATTTATAAAGATTAATATATATTTTTCAATGGTGCGTTGGTTGGTATGTGTCAATCTGTGACAAAAACGCAAAGTTTCAATAATATATAGCTCTTGGCTTATTATTAGAATCAGATATATATTTACTGTAATACGATTCCTTTGCTATTTTAATGACCTGAGATAAAATCCTGCAATATAATTTGTAAACTTTACAAAGTTTGGGACCATTACTGTGTTTACTGAGTAAGTAGAGCTCTCTTTTCCTAAGGCAAGAAGTTTTAATCCCAGTTGTTACCCACAGTTTATTAGTATGTTTAATACGGAGTTTCTTAATGGGAAGACTAGCATTAAATAGTCTCAAGTAGGCATTTAAAAATTATTAAAAATTACATCAACATCCTCATCTGTAAAAACATTGTCCCATGATTCATAACATATATTTAATTTGAAGTTCAATATAGAGGATTTTTTTTACCAATGTGAGCATATTTATATTCATTTTGTATAAGGATATTATATAAATTAATGATTTGAGCATCATGGTCGGATAGACCTTTAATTACAGGACATATGGTATAATCCTCATATTTTGATGTATTAATAAAAATATTGTCAATCGATGATGAATTACCAAAAATTCTAGTTGGAAATGTAACTGTGCTATATAAACTATATGAAGCTAACAAGAAATCAAATTTTTGTTTTTTCTTATTTTCCTGAAGATAGTTAATATTCAAATCTCCACAGATAATCATTTCAGTAGTATTACTATATAATGAGTTGAGAACAGATTCCAGATTATACAGAAAATAATGAACATCTCCAGATGGAAACCTGTATATGGATATTATGACAATGTTAGCGGTTCATAGACGTAACTTAAGAGCACATATTCCCATATCTTTGTCCTTACTTAATTAAGATTAATTTTAGAAAAAGGACTATTTTCTTGAATAAAAATACAAACTCCTCCAAATTTATGTGATGTTCTACAAAATTTTCCACTAAGATTATATTGGGCTATATACATGCTATCCATCTCAGCATTGGTTAAATGATGTTCTGTAAAACAGAGAATTTCAGGCAAATTACGAGACAAAGATAGTGACGATTTATTCCTCAGACCTGTAATATTTTGATAATCAAGTAAACATTTATAATTGTTTTTACTATAATTATTTATGTTATAGTGGTCTGACATACAGCATTTCTTTGAGGGCTCTCGGTGTTTATCAGGAAGTAAGATATTACTATTCCAACTTTTCTTCAGTTGGAATAGTATTGTACAAACACAACGGAATGGGACATCTGCAAATAGTACAAAATTATTATTCATAGACACATTAATATCATTTGGCTTTGTATTATTACTAACATTATTCTCCTTACATTCATTTTCAGAATTTAATATTTCCATAAAAAATCATTAGTTCTTGTTACAGTATCTTCTTGATCCGAGCGGATAATTGATTAATTGGAATCATCTCATTTGAAGATACTGATTGTGTTGGCAGACAATCTGTATCATACTCCTTGTGCAAATTCGTTACTATGGGGGGATCTGCATTTGCCATTAATATGGAACAGATAAGGGACACACACTGTCTTGAAAATGATTCCTTGCCAATACCACTTAAATGTAATCCATGCTTTGTGAAAAGTTGCCTATTATGGTCTACTTTGACTATTCTAATATATGAAGGTTTAATACATTTCATTTATTTGTTGTTGAATGCTTTGATTTCATTATTTACTTAAATGGCATTAAGTCTATCATAACGAGGTGGAACCTTTACGAAAATAATGTTTGTATGGTTATGTCTTGATGTAAAACTCATAATATTCTTACGAATCTTATGCGAATGAATTACTCCAAGATCATTAGAAACAACACAAACTAATATGTCCTTATTAGTTAACTTATCAATGTCATGACATACGGTTGTTACAAGCGAATTAGAGTTAGATCCTGGTTTAACCAAGCCATACACTCCTAAATTGTCTTCTAGAAGAGATTTTACATTTGCTGCCATTCCTTTAATATCACTATCTCCTACCATTATTAGTCTGTGTTGTATGTTGTTTTTATAACACTTCCTCAACACTAAATCATTAGAAACCTTGTCACTATTTTCTATTTTGGCGCATTTAACAGACACTGAAACCTTTTTGTCACAACTTTTAACAAGAATTTCTTAATTCACCAAGACTGGAATGAAATCGGCTGATTTCTCTTCATTGTCACTTCTTTTAGCTGTATTCCTTCTAAATTCTTTTAGGTCAGGCGCGGATGATTTCAGATCTGATGGAGGTAACTGATAGTTTCTTCTTGCATTTCTTTGAGTCTCTGAATAATTTAGTCGCACTGTAGTTCTATCGCGATGTGGTTTGGGGTTGTACGAAGTGACTTGATTATCTGGAGCATCAGCATTAACATGAAGTCGACTGGCATCTTGAGATGCTAATATAGTGTATCTGTTTGTAGTAATAGAAGATGAGGTGTAGTATTTTCCTGACTCCTCACTTAATTATAGCGATTAGACGATACCACTGTCCATCCATTTTGAGTGTCTGTATTTCGACCACTTTCTTCAAAAGAAGAAGACGACGACGACGGATTTGCGTTGCCTACCACATTCGAAGTTGATGTGTGAGAGTTGATCTCTTTGTACAGTAATTTAACAATCAATTGTAAAGAACTTAATTTAACATTCATTTCTTTAAGTTTTCTTTCTGATTCAGCACAATTTAAGCACTTATAATCATAATACACACCATTATCATGATTCAAATGAGCAGTACCCACATGGCGCAACGCACCTCTTGCCTCCATGTTGTTAACATAATCATCATGTGTTGTCACTTCCAAATTCACTCGGCTCCAAGGGGTTTTCTACCGTCTTATGTTAAAGTCACAAGAAATTATCAACAGTTGACCGATATATTGCGACCAACAGTCGACACTTCGAATAATTTTCGTCAACAGCGAAGTTAAGATGATCTCTGGCACTTACTGTCTGTTCACGGATCGATACGGATGATGGATTAGTGGTAAGGCACGGATGACTGAATTGCATTGATTTACGTTCAAAATCCATTACAAGGGTTAATATAACCCAAAATAGCATAATGACATAGTCAGTAATGTGAACAATGCAGACGGAAATAAATAATATCAATTAAAATACATCAAAGTACAAAAGGCAACATGTACAAGCAATAAGATTACTAACACAGTTTTACATCGCTTGTTTGAACATAGAATGTATATTAATAACACAGTAATAAATTTAAATAAGTAAATAAATAAAACATGACAAATGAACAGCCTCAGTTTAATTTAAGAATTAATTTCAATTTAATAGTGTTAGTTTACATTTAAAATTAGTATTAGAAAAATAAGTTACAGATAGGCAACTGAGTCATATTAAAAAAAGTGTGATGTCCCACATTATCTGCCACATATATTATCTATCATAATATTACTCCAAAACTATAAAAGGAGTGAGTGGCCAGAAAAAGTCTTAGGAGTTTCTTAAATCTCATAATATTACCAAAAGCATTCTTGATGTTTGATGGAAGATTACTGTAGATTTTTATACCAGAAAAATAAACTCCATTTTGATAGACAACTAAGTTAGTTTGAGGGAAGTACAGACCACTTTTGTGCCTAGTATGTATACTATAGTGTTCTGAGTTCGTAATGAAGTTACTCGTTATCAGTCACAGACAGAAGTAAAGACAATATATATTGCAATTTGAGTGGTAAAATTTTTAATTCTTTAAATCAATTTGTACAAGGTTCCCAACTCATTTCTCCCATAATGATTCTAATGGCTCTTTTTTGTATCTTAAAAATTTTGGAACTATGAGTAGAATTCCCCGACAATGTAATGCCATATATCATAACAGAGGGAAAAAGGCATAATATATGGTTGTTAGCGTAGTATGTGACATATGGTTTAACTGGTCTTATTGCATAACAAGCTGAAGTAAGCTGATGAGTTACTGAATGTGATCTTTCCAAGTTAGGATACTGTCAATGAGCACACCTAAGAATTTTGTATATGTAACATTAGAAATTGTTTTGTTATTGTAACTGTTTGGTGATGTGTGGAAGATGTATATTTAGTAGCAAAGTGGATGTAACGTGCTTTTCAAGGTTTAAAACAAGTGAGTTTCTTTTAAACTAATTATTCTGGGTTTAAAAAACAGTGTTAATATTTTCTCCAAAATCGTTAAACTTAGAGTGACCGAATGGGATACTAGTGTCATCAGCGAATAAAATAGTTATAGATCTATTGTTAGCACTGTTGGTAAATCATTAATGTATACAAAAAAAAAAAAAAAAAAGGAGGGGTCCAAGGATAGAGCCCTGCAGAACGCCGTGTTTAACCATTGCCCAGTTAGGGAGAGAGAATTTATTTGAAGCCATATCATATATTGATACTCTTCTGATATCTGTTATAGAGGTACGATTTATATAAATCTTAGTCAATACCTTTTACTCCATAATATTCCAGTTTAGACAGAAGAATATCATAATTTACACAACTGAAAGTCTTCTGCAGGTCACAAAATGTACATCCCACCATTAATTTATTACTTAATGCATTTAAAATTTAATTGGTGACAGCATATGTAGCATTTTCTGTAGTAAGTTTAGTTCTAAATCCAAGTTCTTCCTTTTTTAAGATATTAAAATTTGTTAAATGATTTAATAGCCTAGTTTGCATTACTTTTTCAAAGATTTTAGAAAAGGAAGTTAAAAGAGAGATCGGTCTATAATTAGAGAAATCTAACTTACTACGTTTTTTGTATAAGGGTTTTATTAATGAGAATTTCAATCTATCTGGAAAGATACCTTTAAAGAGAATTTTATTACATATGAAGTTTAGACATTAGATCTCATGGGATCATTTGTGCCAGATGGGTTCCAAAACAGCTGACAAAAGAGAAAACATGTATATCACTATATCCATGAAGGTGAGACATTCTTCAGATACAGTTTTATTGGTGGCGAGATGTGGACTCACCACAATGGGCCAGAGTGTAAATTTCAGAGTATGGAATGGAAACATCCAGTATTGCCAGTCAACAAAAAAGTCCAAAACACAAGCCATCAACAGGGCAAGCAATGGTCACACTTCCCTGGGACTCGCAAGTTGCAATTCTAGAACACCATCAAGAGAGGGGCACAACAATAAATAGTGCTGGTTACACTGAGATGCTTCAAAATCGCTAGAGATCGGCAGTTCGAACAAAACACTGAGGAATGGAGACAGACGGTATTGCAGGGTTGCATGATGTCTGTCTGCACACTACCATCTGCACTGTTGACACCCTCCAGAAATTGAATTTTGAGGTGTTAGAACATCTTCTGCATAGTCCTCACCTTACTCCTTTGGATTACTGTGCGTTTGGCCCAACTCAAAGCACTTTAACAAGATGCTCTACCAGTGATCAACAAGTGACAGAAGCAGTGCATGCATACCTTGTCAGCCAACCAAAAACAATTTTTTTTGGAAGCACAGAGAAACTCGTAGCCCAGTGGACTAAGTTCATTGAAAATATGGGTGGTAATGTGCAAAAATGATGCTACTGTTCAGACTCAAGTAATATTGTATTGTTTTAATGATATATTCTTGATACTTTCTGACTTATTCACATACAAACATAAAACTAGCCACTTCTTTAACACATATTATAATGCTTGGTTGCCACCTGATTAAATACATGATAACACAAATGGGAAACATCCAAATGTTTGTACGCCTGGCCAAGACTTATACATCGTGAATAGAAAACATATGTCAGAGTTGCAACCTTAGACAATGGAATGTCATAATATGTAAAAATAATGAGGATAAAAAATATCAATTCATCTTTTATCAAATATACCTCAGACCCCCACATTACGTGGCAGGCATGTTGTGCGTTGTCAGCTTTAGTGAACTCTCTTTCATCAATGCACATGCACACAAACAAAAATTAAAACAAATGTTTGAACACTGCCTGTGGTGGGAGGGAACTACAAAGAGAGTGGTGTCCATTCACTGGTGCAGTGACTCACAGTAAGCACAGTTCCAGAATTCTGAATAAAATGTAGCAAGTGGTGAACAGAGGAGCACAGTGGTCCCTCTCTTACACCAAACCTGGGAGGTACTGCACTTGGGCCTCAGGCCGTAAATACTGTTCATCTGAGGTCTAAGTGGTGCCCACAAGTCTCTCCAGGAAAATGGCAGCTAACAACTTAATTCCCTTCAAGATATACGGTCCTTACAGCAGTGCTGCTGAAGATTCAAGTCATCTGGGATGTTACGCCATGTTGACTGGTAACTAGTTACCAACATTTTTAAGCACTGCAATGCCTTTATCTTCAGGGCCAAGCAATCAAACAAGAGACTATTCTTAGGCTGCCTCACCCTGATGATCACAACATTACAATTGTTTGAAACAGTGCTAATTATGTACCTAAAAATTTGGAGTATCATACCAGAATACTTGCATCTTAATCCCTTCTTAACAAACAATTAATGACTCATTTTCTATCTAGCCAGTGTTCAGCTGCTGCTATTTTGCAATCACAGGCCAGTTTGTGTGGGATTTGTGGTGGATGAATTGCTACAGTCAGGTTTCTCTTGGAGTATGTTAATTTCCCACCAGTATCATTCTACCAATCCTCCATACTCATACTTCATTCATCTACCATCAATTCTGTAACCTATCTTAGCAACTGACAACATCCTTAAATATCGCCCCCCCCACCCCGTTTCTCTCTCTGCACCACGTAATTCACATATTGGTTTTAATGGATGTCACACAACTCAACTGTCAGAAGTCAAGAGAACTCATTTAGCCACTATCGGAAACTATGAATATTCACCTAAAAGCTACTCCAAGTTATCTGCCTGATTAGGGTGATGGCATACTGTCAGTGCTTCCTCTTGGATTCTGGCCTGTGACAGGGGGGCATCACACATCACTCATAACTAAGGAAATAGATACTGCAGTCATATAATATACGAAACTTGTAAATGGTGTGCAGCAAAAATCAAGTGCCTAAAAATTTTCTAAGTCCCAAACCAGAAGTGATGTAACCATACAGCTGTTGTCATAATTCCAGTCACTCACATCTATCTGTCCATGTATGGACTTCCCCTGTCTTCCATTCATTACCGTTATTCACCTTGGTTATCTATTAATAAGACACAAATTTCTGTTATTTTTCCATAATTTGTTGTTTATTTGCCTTCTGTTTAAAGGGGTCATCTTTGAATGTGACTGAAGACAAACAATTTTATCTGTAAAACATACACAATTCACAAGCAGTTTGTTTCTCAAACCATATCACTTACTCACACAAAATGTGAAGTGCTATGTTAATCCTCAAAATGGTCATTTTCAAGGCCTGGCATCTTTAATATGACACCCAGAATCCCTAAGCTTCAACCACAGATTGCCTTTATTGCAGCATGGACCCAAATATGGATCAAACACAACAATGAGATGAAGCAACTTCATATCTGGCATCTGACACAAGGGTCCAGAGAGCATTACTGTTCGTAAGAGGTACAATGGGCCATGTTTCCTGCGTAGTTTTCTTCACCTCCATCCACATATTCTTGATGGGGCTCATGTCAGGTTCTCAAGGTGGCCAGTCCATTGCACTGCATTCTTCACCAACACAATGCCACAGAATCTACTGCCACACATCTCAGAAAATTAATAAATATTAATTCATGTTTGTTTTCAAATCAGACACATGTATTCAGGTCTTTCATTAAAAGATAACCAAGGTGAAAAACTGTAAGGAATAGAAGGCAAACAAAAGCCATATACGGACAGATAAGTGGAAATTATGAATGACTGGAAATGTGACAGCAGCTGTATACTTATGTCAATCCTGGTTTGTGACTTAGAAAATTTCTGGCACTTGATTTCTGTTGTACAAAGTGTAAAATACATATCATATGAAAGGTACATGTAAGGTCTTCATGCAGGCAAGCAAGTCTCTCACCATAGTCAACTCAAGAGCTTAATGTCTTGCTTGGACCAAGAGCAAGTCTTAAGCATTGGGGGATGTCCACAACAATCAGTCTAACCTTCAGAAGCCACTCATCAATTAATCCTACCTATGGAACATCATTTTACATCAGTGTCTTTCACAGCACCTCACCCTATTGCACGCTGGGCCTGCTCAGCTGTTTGTTCTGTGAACACAATAACAGTTTTAAAATCCAGCTTTGAAGGGGACGATGAAGTTCACTATACAGCAGCACCTAGCACACTAACGCTTCAAGGCTCAACCACCACATCAACTCATAGTTGAACTTCCTCCTGCAAGGATTCAACCCACAAAAACCTTCAGACCACAAGTGTGGACTATGCCAGTCCAGTCATTCTGTGACTTGGAAGCACCAAGTACCAAAAGTGCTAGCAAGTTTGATTTTAAGTGGTCATCAGTCTTACCACAGATGCCTTCTTGGTAGCCCTAAGATGATTTATTGCCCAATGGAAACCTACTCACATGTACTTAGATAAAAATGGAACTGATTTCCAAGGGGCAGATGCAGGATCCATATAATACCTACGATCATTTGGGTACCCAGAACAGATCCAAAACTGTCTCCATAGATACACAAAATTACAGTCTCATACCACCCTCTGGCCAATATTTTGGAAGTTTATGGGAGGTTTCTAGAAGTCTATGCAATATCAAAGAACATCAGCCAACAAAACTGTTACTTGGTAGGAGCTCTGAACACTTCTATCAAGGACTGAAGCGAGGCTTCAATCAAATCTACAAAATACCACTTCAACAGGGCACTAGGCAACAAAATTGTTAGTTATGAGGAACTCTCTACACTTCTGTCACAAATTGAAGCCCATCTGCATTCAAGAGCACTAACTATGTTCTCAAACAATCTTGGTTACCAGGCACCAGGGCATTTCCTTACTGAGGAATTTACAACCCAAATTTCTAACATAGATCTAACTGACATGAATGTCAGCAGCTTAACCAGGTGACAGCAGATGCAGCATTATCTACAACAGTTCTGGAACGGCTGGCCCTAGGACTATCTCCAAGCACTTCAGCAATATTGTCATTGGAAAGGCTGGTGCCACAACTTCCAACAGTGCAGCATTTCGTAAAACTGAGAAAACATCAGGGGATATTGAAACTTCACCACCACCACCACCACCACCACCACAACCACCACCACCACCTGCAATATGTTACAGTCTGGGACAGTCACCTTTCATATTATGGAAGCCATCTGTTCATGGGCTGGCACATGTGAGTGAAAGAAAAAATTACACATCTGGTTGATGGTTTGTGGTGCAGTATGACGTGATCTTTGTGTAGTAACTGCACATGACAATACCACTGTGAAGGTTCAAGATCCTAAAGAAGCAAAAGAAAAGTGGAGTGCTTTCAAATAGTAGTCCACTGTACCAGACAGCATTTGTGGTGGCACGATCACACCATTTGTTACGTTCTTCTCTTCTGGGAGCTGAGATGACTGACATCTGGGTAAGTGCACTTATCTTTTACACAGGGACATGTCTCAGTGTTCCCAACAATATCTCAGCATGTGATCTTTCTATGTAAGGAGATGAGACACCTTACACCACCCTCACCATTTCAGTTAAGTGCCTTGATCACCTGCAAAGGAAGTGCCTCTCTCACATTCCTCACGCCACTAGTTGGGTAGGTGGTCTTATCTCCTACATAGGCAGATGTGTTTGAGTAGGTGATCTTATGTTCTACACAAGGAGATGTGTCACACTGTGCACACCAGAATCTCAGTAAGTGCTCTTCTTTACTGAGGTTTTCACACTCTTTCCTCAGCCCCTCCTGTAAATGCTGGGATACTACCCTTGAGAAAGGTTAGTGCTTTTCACTTTACCCTGTTATTGAAGACTATACAGACTGTGCAGTTGAAAGCACTGTTCAGTATACCAAGATCAATACATTTCCCAGGACAGTTGACTTCAAGGGGAAGTTTGACGTTGCCAGTGCTGCCAGGCAATTCGACAAGACCCATAAATTATACTCACAATAACTTTTTGGCACAAATGGGAATAGAAACCCGCTGCTTCTCACCCAGGCAAATGCCAATTGAAATAATTTTTGGAGTACAGCAAACATGAAGATTTTACACTTATAATTCCAATTTAGATGAGGGTCTGACAAACAGCATCAGGCAAGTTCTTCAAGTACCAGCCATGGTCCTCCCCTTTTGCTGTGGCAAGAACACCGCCTGCATTCTGGTAAGGCGTGTTTTTGTTATAGCAGTAGCGGTTTCCATGCAGATCAGTGAGATGACCTCCTACAGAAACCAGAATTGCCTCAGGAGCACACGTATCCCATCGCTTGCAGCCAGCACTGGCAAACACATAAGCATGTGCCTTTCCCTCCATGAGCAGCATCACCTACACACACACAGAAATAAAGTCTCTTTATTCGTTAGGCCTGATACACGTAACACAATGAGTGTTCACATCTGTAATGTCTGGGATTACATAAGATAAATGTTTTTGAGGGAAAGATTTTATTATAAAAGGAGGATCTGATGATGACGAGGTGACGTTTATGCCAATAGTACAGCTAATATTTGTTAACCTGTTAACGGGTCTTTTCTGGGCTGCTGGTGTAACCTTCCCTGGGTATTTAATCCTGCCCGTTTTCCATAGTTCCTATAAAGCATGAGAAGGGTTGCAAACATAATGGGGCTTTCTTTCAATATGTAATGAGAAACTGATTCAAAGATGAAATGTACCTTTTATTCATAATTATTGCAACATTTATGACTTTTTTTGATTTTTAAATTTCTATCTGTGTGGTAGACTTGAAAACACGGTACTACACATACAGCCTTCTCACAGTCTTGACACCAGTGTTTCAAATAATTGTCGTGGATGGCGCTGGCTGCTAAGAAGAAGGCGGTTGGTGGTGCCTCCTAGAGGAAAAAACGTCAACTATTTAACAGTACTCATACCTAAGTCATATCTCATCATACCCAGAGATATTAGTGGTGAAAGATCGTGGACGTAATAGTACGTCATACCCACTGAAATAGTGCGACACGAGTACGCACATATACGTCATGCCCAGTTAAGAAGTTAAACACTAGCAACTTCATTTTCAAATAATTTCACCAGAAATGAGCTGCAAATACATTAGTGACGTAAAGCATGTAACAATTATAAAATAAGTTGTTAGGTCCTAAACGTTAGAAAATATTTTCATGTGCCTCAATAGAAAGAAATATGCTGTACAAAGAATGGAACATACCTATTTTAAAAACAGACCTGTGATTATGCGATGTGCTCAACAAAATGCTTGAATCTCACTCTTCTCGGACTACTGAAGATGGCAATGTCAAAGTCCTCCAAAATGTGGGCATGTACCTACATACCAATCTATACGGCATCATATACCAAATGTTGGTATGTATCTACAAACTGATCTACAAAGCAACATATCCCCCATCCCCCAAAAAATCCCAAAATGATGGTATGTATCATTTTAAGTTCTGCATCATAAACCTGAGTCAATTCAAAGAAACAGTAAACTGTACTGAGAAACTGTACATTCCACATCACTGCATCTATCTCACACTCAATCACACGATGTCTGTAATGCCCAAAGTCCTGGAGATCTTTAGAATCAAGTACGTCTTCACCCTCTAATACAACTAAAATCCTCTACAAAACTTTATAAACTTACCAACACAACACTGAGCCAATGATTTTATTCATTTTATTGTGAATGTCACTGACTACTCTTTTACCATTTCTGACAAATCTGTGGTCTTTCAGCTTCTGTAACAGACTATGAGGGAAAACTGAAATTTATATAAATCTAGACCAAGTTAGTTTCTACCTTCTTCAATTTATCTGAGTTCTTAAATATGTCTTACAATAGTGTAACAGAGGAAAAACTGTCCTGTCAAGTTCATTTACCACTGAAAAGAAATGTCAAACTTTTGTGCGTAATACACAGAGGCACCCAGCAATTTCCCCAGTGTGTAATTACTGAAGTTGTATAGAATGTGCCATTGGGAACTTTGTTTTTGAACAGCTCTGCTGTAACTGGCAAGTGCACAATGATTTTCTTCAACTTAGCCACTGAAGTGTCTCATTTGGGTAAAGCATGTGAATTATGTTTAGGGTAGTTCATCCTTCTTTTCCTATGTGTGATGCAGTGTGGAGTCTGTAAATGGCAACAACTGTCAAATTTCAGACCATTTCAGGCCACACAGTCTGCAGAGATTCACTGAAAATATGGTGTGGAGGGGGAGGCTGCAGTGGTTTTCCATGGACTACTGTGAGGAACTGGACAATATATGAAGGGAAAAATTTGAAGAAATAACTAGCATAATGATTGTAGTTTAGTATCCATACCTTAGTTCTTTAAGATTATTTGTTCCACATGACATCCATGACATTCTATGCATGCTGGAATTACTCACTCAAGTTCTGCATAAATATATATAATAAAGCACCACTAATGGTTCCAGTCCCCTTCAACACTACATCAAATGGTTAACTAACTAACTAACTAACTAACTAACTCCATGGAGCAGAGGCCTTCTTGAGAAGCTAACAGTGTCTCAGCTAGTCAAGAAATTCCCTGCATTTTATGGAACCCGAAGGTTCATTACCGCATTCACAAGAACCCGCCACCTGTCCCTATCCTCAGCCAGCTCAATCCAGTTCATGCCCCCCCATCCCACTTCCCGAATATCCAGCTTAATATTATCCTCCCATCTACGCCTGGGTCTCCCAAGTGGTCGCCTTCCCTCGGGTCTCCCCACCAAAATCCGGTATGCACCTCTCTCCTCCCCCATACGTGCCACATGCCCCGCCCATCTCAGTCTTCTCGATTTGATTACCCGAATAATATTTGGCGATAAGTACAGGTCATTAAGTTCCTCATTATGTAGTCTTCTCCAATCCCCCGTCGCCTCGTCCCTCTTAGGCCCAACTATCCTCCTCAGCACCCTATTCTCGAACACCCTCAGTCTTTGTTCCTCCCTCAGTGTGAGAGACCAAGTTTCACATCCATACAGAACAACAGGTAAAATTATAGTTCTGTAAACCACAATCTTTGTGTTTTTGGATAGTAACCTGGAAGACAAAAGATTCTGCACCGAACGATAGCAAGCATTCCCCGACATCAATCTGCTCTTAATTTCTTCATGAATGGAGTTTCAATTCGTTAGGGTTGCTCCCAAATATTCGAATGCTTCCACCTTTTCAAAGGATTTATTATCTATAATTATGTTGTGATTGTGTCCTGCATTCTGATTTCGAGACATGACCATGTACTTAGTTTTCTCAGCATTTACTTCTAGACCAATCTCCTTACTAGCAATCATTAAATCTTCTGCATTTTTCTTTATACTATGTATGCTTCCACCCAATATATTAACATCATCAGCATAAACCAGAAACTGATGTGTACCATTCAATTTCAAGCCCTCCTGGTTTGCCTGAACCCTCCTAATGGCATATTCTAAAGCAAAGTTGAAAAGCAATGGCGACAGAGCATCTCCTTGTTTCAAGCCATTCTTAATAGGAAACGTGTCAGACAGATGTTTGCCTACCCGAACTCTGCTATACGTTTCACTTAGACACATTTTTATTAACCTTACTAGCTTCCTGGGGATACCGAACTCAGTGAGAATATTATACAAGACCTCCCTCCTCACTGAATCGTAGACTTTCTTGAAGTCTATAAATAGCTGATGCACTGCCTCATTGTATTCCCATTTTTTCTCAAGTATTTGACGAATGCTGAATATATGATCAGTAGTTGACTTGTTATGTCGAAATCCACACTGATAATCCCCAGTAATTTCCGCTGCATATGGAGTTAACCTTGACAAAAGAATGTTGGGTAAAATTTTGTATGTAGTCGACAAAAGTGATATGCCTCGATAGTTACTACAATCTGTTTTATCACCCTTCTTATAAATAGGCACAATGACCGACTCCTTCCATTCCTCAGGCAATTCCTCCTTATTCCAAATAGAAATAATAAGTTTATGGATTTCAGACCGAATAATCCTACCCCCTGCTTTAATCAATTCTGCTGGAATCTGATCAATACCTGGTGATTTGTGACTTTTTAGTTTTTCAATAGCCATCTCAACCTCAAAGGCACTGGGCTCAGGCACTAGTGGCTCTGCTGTGTGTACTTCAGTCTGCCTAACATCATTAACCCCGTGTATATTCAACAGCTGGGAGAAATGATTCCTCCACCTAGCCAAAATACTGTGGGAGTCTGCAACCAGGTCACCCTTCTCATCCTTTACTACATTAATTCTAGGCTGGTACCCCCTCTTAAACTCATTGATACCCCTACACAAGTCTCTTATATTCTTGTTCTTATTGTTTGTTTCAATTTCATTAATTTTAGCCTTCAGATATTCCTTCTTTTTGTTCCTGAAATGTCTACTAGCGTCACGTCTTACGTTGTGCAGATTATCTCCATTATTTTGGTTTGGATTCTGTAAGCACTGAATTTTAGCCTGCTTCCTTTTATCTAGAAATTCTGCACATTCTGCATCAAACCATGGTTTATGCTGCTTCCGTTCGTGTAGACCTAGACTCTCTTGAGCTGAGATTTTGATATTCAAATGGTTACTGCTCCATAATGCAAAGATGGCCATTTGCTGTGATGTTTACTTGTTTGGTGTGACAGGGCTTTATTTCTTTAGGGTAAACAAGCAGGCGTTTATTGTACATCGCGAGTACCACTGCGATATGCTGCAAACATCTGACGGTACGGTACGGCGAAGAATTAGGCAAACGGTGAGAAATGCGTCATTTCAACAGGATGGTGCACTGGTCCACATGACAAGATAAAACATGACTTTTCTTAGGGAATGTTAACTTTACAATTTGGCAACCATCACGTTCAGGGGACTTTGAAGTCCCAGACTTCTTCCTGTGGGAGTGCCTGAAGTGTAAAGTGTATGCTGCTTGCCTGGGCTGCAACCACGAACTGTGAGTCAGCACTACAGGGGACTTGTAACAAATAATGGCACTTCATTGCTGTGAATTACGCAGAACTGTATACAATTGCAGCAATGAATCACATGTCATGGCAGTCACATAGAACAAGTACTCTTGAAACAGTGAGGAGTGGATTCTACTCTGCAGTCATTATGCTGCTACTCACTACTTAAACTATTTGGCTCCACCTACTGTCCAGTCTGTCACAGTAGTTTATGGAAAATCATCACATCCTCGTGCCCCACCCTACACATGCTCTTGCTATGTAATTCACTGTGCCGGCTATGACAGAAGAAATAATCTCTGTGATATCATTGTATCATGTCTTAATACCCCAAACTTTCCTGCACTTGAACCAGCACCAATGCCAAGTTCAAAACTTTGTTCCTTATACAGTAAAACTCGTTTAAGACGTCCCTGGTTAAGAAAATTTCCCACGTAAGAAGTCAGGATAAAAAAGTACCAAAATATTCCCATTTGATTAACATTACATGTTGCCCTTTTAAGACATCCTCGCATAAGAAATTTCCCACCTCACAAGTAACAAATTTGATGAAACAATTTTTTTACCCATTTAATACATTTTCTGTTTCAAAACCTTGAAGAATTTTCCTGAGTTTCCATTAGTACTGTTTCCAAAACACAGCGTTCAAATGGCGTGGTCAGTTCATATAGGTTAATCTCCAAGGTCATTTCTGCAATGTTTCACACAGGAAAATGATGCAACCTTACGGCTGACGCAGGCGTGGCGTATGTCTTCTGCAATGCAGAGACTGCAGTCAGTAAGTCAGTGAGTCCCCACTACTTGATCTCTCACGACAACCGAAAAATTGTATCGGGCAGTCGGAAACTGATACTAGTTGTTCTGCGACCTGCATAAGCCTGCATTTGGCAATGCTGGCATGTGGCAGCTCACTTGCCACTTCAACTGCCCCGGACTTCGAGGAAACAAAGGCAGCCAATAACATTTGAAGAAGTTGAGGCATGTGCTAGTCAAAGTGACATGGCGTTGCATGTTGTTGGGGGGACAGCAGTTTGACACGAGATAAGCAGGTGGTCGATTGCGACAACTCGTTTAAACACAATTTATCGGCGGTAATATAAACGCTTCATGGTGTAGCATGATCGTGAAACATTTGTGGGGACTGTGTGCAGATAAGTTACATCAGCAGTTCCAGAAAATAAATTCAGGACATTGCGGAGTGAATGAAAGTGACTGGAACTACTGACCACACCTTAGGTCTACCTAAAAGTGAACCTATGGAATCTGCAGATGTATACTGCTACTGTTTGTGAAAAAAGAGCAAGACAACCCATGCTTGAAAAATATTTCAAGGAAAAATAAACATCAGGAACGAAATGTGAACTTGTGAATGAAAGTTTACATATAAAATGGTTAAATGGTCAGATACGAGTGAGAATGTGTTAAGACAGCTCCAAATTGTACAAATTCAGCACACATATGTAATAAGTTCACAAAAAAATTAAAAAATAGAACTTATTGGTCCTATCCGTTTAAGACATTTTCTGCTTAAGAAGTCAGATTTTCTTGGAATTTTCTAAAACGTCTTAAGAGGCTTTCACTGTACTTGCCACTGCTGTTTGCACCAAAGAATCATTTGACTGTCTGTAAGTAATGTGCATTTCAGTAAAGTTTGGCACTGGTTCAAGGTCACATTAGTCTCGTTCACCTTCCCCATTGCTCCCACCAATATGACCATAACACAATCTGTTAGACTGCGTCAACCCAAGACATTTAACTATATCAGTAAGTTTGTTTCTTGGTCAGATTTCCCGCCACTTCTTCACTGATCTTCAGTTGTTTGTGAAGAATCCCAACTTCCTTTGCAAGGTGCAACACAGCAAGCTATGGTGCGTAGGCCTTATGCACAAGAAACAATAATAGGAAAACAAGAATAACAGCACACAAGAACAGAAATAATAATACTGAATCAGACAAGCATTAGTTACTGAAATCAATGAAAGGCAAAGATGATAATGCAATATAATGCTACCAACAACTGTACAATATAGGTCTCAGGTTTACCACCTTTACAACTTATGCCTCCCCTCATCCCCACAACACAATTAACATTCCACATTCGCCTGATGTGTGGCAACATTTTGCAAGGATGACTGTCAGTGTAATTGTTTCTGTAGGTATGTAAGTTCTACTGTATGTGCCAAAAACATCTTCTTACTTTAGTTCCAAACTTCATTCATATGTGGCACTAATGCATGTTTTGAAAACATCAAGTTACTCTACCTTTTTTTCTTAAAAAGCTGTTCCAAGCATATTGTGCATTGGGACCAAGAATTCTGAACTGATATGGGAAAATTATACTTTAACCCTTTAAAGACGAAGTGTATCTGTTCTGTATAAGGACTCAGTGCGTACCGCGCTGTAAACACTCTCCACTTCGGTTACAAAAATCAATCTCTTAATGTTTTATAACGCAAAAGTTGCTGTTTGTTCTGAGATCCGTACAAAACACACAAACGCAATGTAGGCACCACGCAGAATTTTTTAGTGTTAAACCTGGTCGTATGTAAAGTTACCGCTAGGCTTTAAAAGGTTAAGGAATAATACATCTGATATGACCGTACACTGTTTATATGGGCGATTTTTTGAAAGCAGAAGAAATGAATAATAATAGCACAAAAACAATGGATACAGGCTTCATTGTATTTACAACTACCTTCCACACATGCACGCCTTCTCCTCCAACTACAATCTGAGGACAAGCCAGGCCATGATGATGAGGATCCACTTAACAAGAATGAATGTTATTACTTGCAGTGACTATATTAATTTTGGTGGGGCATCTAATGGTGCTGTCAGCAGCAAAGCCTATATAGGCAATTACACGCAAGATGCCAGGGCACATATTCTGCCCAAGTTTATGTATCAATAACCACCAGCAATGTGACACAGTGAGAAGTCTGCCAGTGCTTACCTTGTGTCCCGCACCCCCCACTCTCAGGACTTCATCGGGCTGGAGTGCATCAAGAGCAGCCTGTACCACTGCGTTCGAGTGAGACCTTGTGGTGGTTACGATTCTCTTGCCTTCTGGGGGCAAACATGGCTCAAAACCTCCAGCTCCAATCCCACTAATTCCCCAGAGTGTGCGTCCCATGGCATCACCAATGGCTGTCTCGTAGTTATAGTATGGTTGGTGCATCACACCTGCAATGGCTCTGTCGCCCACTGCAATGCCTATCAATACTGTCACATGGTCCAGCAAGCCTGCAACATCACAATGCTGGCATCAGCAATGGCTCCAGGAATGCCAGTGGTATGTCAATTCATGTAATGTGCCATACCCTGAGTATACTCTGAAGTTCCATCCAGGGGATCGACCCAGATCACCACCTGCAGCAGGAAACAGCATGTGAGAAAGGGAGTGTAGTGATTTGTTTGTTTGAAATTTATTTATTTATTTATGGTTTGTTTAACAACACACCAGTAGCACTATGTATACTGGAGCGCACAGTCATGACTTAATATGACATTCTATCCCAGCACTTGCCCAGAAAGCTTGGGCAGAAACATGAAAAACCTCACTCGGAACAGTGAGTGTGAGCCAAAATTAGAGTGTGGCATCTCCCAAATACAAGCTTTGCCACTTCCTCAAAGATCCAGCTTCAGGTACACACACAGTGTGAGAGTGAGCACACACCTCACTGTCCTGCACATTTAGCAACTCCTCAGGGCATGAGAGCTGCAGAATCTCTGGATCACTATCTGTAACCACCCAGTCTGATGGAACCTCGCAATTAGATGAACCCTCTTCCCCAATAATGGCTACAGATGGGAACTGGCGCGACAGTGATGTCACGATGCACCGCTGAGCTGAACGATCGGCTTCTGTCTGCAAGTCATTCTTGCCCTACAAGAACAAAACAAGAAGTATCATGTAAAAGAATGCAGCATTAATCAAGCTGCCGATGACCTCTTATTCCTCATTCTACAGATTTGGAAAATGAAGAGTGAGTAACTCATATGTGCTTTAAAACTTCCGACAATGAAATAACCAGAATGACATTACTGTGCAGCAACTAGCAACACTGCCAAAAGGGCATCAGTTCGATCATGTGATGACACAATTCCACATTTGTATGTCACAAGTTCATTGGGCTGCTCTTTGTTTTGTGGTTGTGATGAAACAACAAATTCATATGACAGACAAACAACTACAAATTCTCATAAAAACTGGTATTTAGCAAAAGTTACACTTGTCTAAAGAGAAGATGAAAGAACATGTTCCATCCAAGATCTCTGCATGTAACTACAGTGTCATAAAGAGAGGAAAGCAATTGCTATTACATGCATTTGTTCATTCATGTCACCTGTAACATGATTACCAATTAGTGGGTTTGTAAATGTCAAAAATGTAACATGATGCATTACTTCAATACTTGCAATGTTCAGACAGGGAGACTGTATCTGTGGCTTGTTTCTGACAATGGAGACAGTCTTACCTTCTCCACAATTCCCAAGTCTCCCTGGCTCATAATATCTCTTATGATTTTTCCTGCTCGGTTCACTGCAGTGATGGATGATGCAACAAGGCGCAAGATCAGTGGAGCACTTTGTGCCATCTTGGTTTCTGCAGCAAAATAGCAGTACCAAGTCACTCAGAGAGAATGGCAGGTAAGTCACAGACCTTGAAATGTAACTGTTCCACCATTATGACTTTTACCATGCGTAACTTTCATTTCAAGGTTGCAGTCTGGCTTCTAACTATTTGCACATTTTAAAGTTGCAGGATCAGTCCACTTAATGAGCCAAATGAGACCACTATTCAAATGTGTGACACATTAAAGCATTAGAACAAACCATCTAATAGGCTACTGTAACACAAGATGTGAACACTACTATTTCCATGCATATATTTTACACAGACAGGAATAATGTAAGAAGTTTTGTGTTATGCGTAACACAACCTTTTGCAAATGATCATCAATCTGTAGACACTCCAAGGCATTCCCGTACCTTTGCACTTAGTGGCGGCACAGCATACCGTGCTACGCAGCGCGCACACACCTAACAGCTACACGGATATCGCAACTTTCATGCCTTATATTTCATAGGTAGTAACCATGAAAGATCGATTCTTAAATTCTTACGTATAATAGGTACAAATTCTTGTGACTGGTCGTCAATACGCAGCAATTCGTAAATAGCACTATACCTACGAACTTAGCTTAGAAATCACCCCTCCAGGCAGCGCGAACATCAGCATGCCAACCCACTAACACCGTCGGGCATTTGATTAGCTATTATTCGTTTTTACATCCCATGCACTTGTTCAACCGTTACTGTGGTCCGTCTCTCCGTCACAGTGGAAAGTAACGTTACGGCTACGGCTGATAATCAGCCAAGCTCCTGTGCTTTCTCAAACGTGTGTCAATTATACAGATTTACAGCTTTTTTTGGCTTCGTGCATATTTACACTTTTCGAACAGTTTCACTAATATACGTTACATACGTGGTGGTCTCTGCAGTCTCGGCCTTGAGGCGCAGGTCAGAGCGTCATTCATTTAGCTTTTGGTATATCCACAGGTTGAAGCCTAACGCTGCGAAGTTTAAGTCTCATACAGTTACTCTGATGGGCTTCAAATTGTACTGTGCTGCAAACACTTCGACGCTTATGACGTCGCATGAACTTCTGCTTGCTGCCTGCAGGATTTTGTGATCAAATGCTACAGGTGCACAATTTTGAAGGCCTTCTATCCGACGGATTACCGACCTGCAGAGTACTGGTTGATGTCGATTTAAAACGAGCAGGGTGTACGCAATTATCTGTGATTCAGAAGAGATGTTGGGGGTCTCTGTTTAAAAACACGAACAGAATGCATAAACAAATATGTAATTCAAACTGATGTATTACTTAACGACGGCTTGAGTAAATTAATTAATCTCATTCTCTTCCTCATCTCTTCGCTCCTTGTATATTTTTGTTTTTGTAGTTGTAGGTGATTTTTCTTGCGTTTGGCGTTAGGCTCTTGTTTTAAACGTCATTACTAAACTCGCTCTTATTTACAAGATTTGAAGTTCTCGTAGCACCGCTAACGAACATTCTAGCCTAGAGGATATCCCAAAGGATCTGAATGTCACTTTTAAATGTTCCACGAATATTCAATTAATGGAAACGAGGCATGGTCGTCAGTCATGACAAAGTACTGCAGCTGAAGTTACTATCGTGCGTAGATCAGCTTCTCCGTCAGTTTAACTACCTATTCAACGTTCATGGATCTGATGATCACAGATTAATACTTACACTAATGATTTTGACGTGAAAAGGCCAGATTTGGGTTTTACAAATTTTTTTTTGTACTCCAGAGCAACAGCCTTCTCTCTCATCTCGCTCACACGCACACACACCCACACACGAACACAAACACTGCTCGCGTTTATGCGGTAGCTGACAGACGAGCCCGTCTCGCAATATCCGTGACAAGTGATAATCCGTACAAATGGGAGACTGTATGTTGGTGCTTATCGTCTGTGTATGTTACCTCGAGTAGTAATTTTGTGAGCTCCCTCCTGGTGCCTGTGTCCAAGAAGGAGTAATGCGGTTTGAGAGTGAGTGGTGATGTGGTCTTTTTTCTCACGTGATCCATCGAAGGACTTCCTTTTCGATATTGGGGAGTCTGTAGGAGGTCTGGAAGATAAAAATATTTGGCGTCTGCACAAAGCAAAGAAGAAGGTAGAATTCATATTTTGATTCATACATACAGGTGTTATTGCTGGCTGCTGAATTAGTAGTAAACGTCCAAAATTTAACGTGGTCACAGTGCTAGCCGTGCACGTATTCGTTAAAACGCTCTTGGATTAAAAGCCGCGTCATAGCAAGATTGAAGTCCACCAATTTGGGAGACTAGTTTATTCTTGATCGTCAGGGCCGTTAACGATGAGAAATTGATGTATGTGTGGCCTCGCCCGTCCTTCCATGCCGTGTTGCTTCAGCTAGTTTGCGTAATTACGCGGTTACCAGTTGTAGCCCAGTATTAGTGTACTGCACATTTACGCATTTATGATGTACTTGTATGGGGTTAACTAGGCATTTTCAGTGTTGTTATCTAAAGGTACATGAAAACCATTCGAGTATGACTAGTATTAAAAGCAACTTTTCCAGGAATATAAGTAAAGTAAAATAATGTGATACAGGCGTAAAAATATGTAAATAAATACCAAACAAGTAAGTGTAAATGGTAAATTAGGAAAATCAGATATCCACCGAGGTGGTCACGCGGTGTAAAGTTTAGGTGTGCGGCCGCTTGCATGCTGGGATTGCAGGTTTGAATCCCGCTGGCGGCATGGCTGTCTGTTGTGAATGTAGTATGTTGTTGTGCAGAGGTCTGTGTGACTGGCAGATCCCCTGTCCAGAGGTGTTCTGCCAAGTGTGTGTGTCTGTGTGTATGTCATTTTGTGTGATAAGGTGCAACAATAACCCTCTGTACCCATGTTGTGTGGGTAGAAGAGGTAGGACTAAGCAAGAAATGAAAAGAATGCATCCACTGAGATGAAACCAAGCTTCTTCACTAACCAGAATGAGTGTGGGGACAATTTCTCTGTTATGTGACTAATGACTGACTTGACAGTAGCATGGGCATGTGACAGCTGACTGATTCAGCCAAGTTCTGTGTGGTACCAGATAAAGGAAGGGCCCGGTATAAACCAGTTGTCTTAACATTTCTGTGTATCATATTTTGGTTTCTGGAATTCCCTTTAATATTCCTATTAATACCTCTGTTTTCTTCTTGTGTGGTCTAATGGGATGTGTTTCACTGTTCTACACTTTTCACCACTGTTTTGTGCACACTACTCACTTCCTTGCCCAGTCCAGGTTACTGCATTTCACTCATTGGTTACACATTATGTCATGGTCTTAAGGTTTATTAATGAAATACAGTCAAACCTGGTTATAACGACATTGGTTTATGCAACACCCTGTGTATAAAGTCAGATATTGAGTGGTACAAATGAATTCCGTACTGTGAACTATAACATTATACTCTGTGGTTAGAACAACACTTGTGTGTAGTGACACAAAATATTCAGTCTCTTTTGTGATGCTGTAACAGTTTGACTGTAATGCTAACATTTTCCTCAGTCCACTGTTGTGCATTTATTGATGTCCAGATGGGGTCACCACATAACTGGCATACCAGTGTACATAATGTCTTCCCTTCAAGTACCTGGCAAGATGTGTAGTGTATTCTTCACATTATTTGAATGTCAATAGACCCGTAAAATTGGATTGATGAAAACTTTAACTGCTTATATGGCAAATTAATGTTGACATGGGTATAATGTGCAACAACAGTGAAATGATTAATATTGAGAAGATAGTAGCAGCATCTTTCCATACTTAATTTCACTGAAACAACAAATTAAATTTGACGGTGTGGATGTTACCCATAAACCACACACAGAATTCCCGAGGTTAATGAAAATATGAAATGGAATGCACATATTTTATATGTAAGTTAAAAACATGGTAGAAGTTATTATGTAATATAATATGTTAAGGATGTAATGAGTCCATATCATCATCATCATCATCATCATCATCATCATCATCATCATCATGAGCTGTAAAGTATTAGGCATATTGCTTGTTCTTTATCCCTCGAGAGGAAACTGGTCCTTCCATCTTTTCCTTGGGTGTCCTATGCTTCTCTTCCCTTTTGGCCTATATTTCAGTGCCTGTTTGGGTATCCTGTCTGTGTCCATTCTCTCTATATGTTCGTACTGTTTTATTTCCAGAACAATGTTCTGCACTCCAAGTTTCTCTCTCACGGATTGATTTCTCCCCATGTCTAACGTAGTAATTCCTAACAAATGTCTTAAAAATTTCATTTGTGCTGCTTCCAGTCTTTGCTTATCTCGTTTCTTCAGCACCCAGGCTTCACTATTGAACTTTAAGGTTGCTTTAGCTGTGATATGGATTCTTAATTTTGTTTCTTCAGTCATTTGTTTTCCAAAATGCCTTCGTATAACGCCATTTATTTTATTATATGTTTGTGTCTTATCTTCTAAATCACTTTTGTAATCCGATATAAGGTATCCTATGTATTTAAAATCTGATACCTGCTCAATAGGATTATCGTTTATGACAATTTTTGCTCTTTGTATGTGGTTCTCACACATTGCCATTGATTTTGTTTTGATGTTGGTATGTTCATTTTGTACTTTCTTGCTATGAGATTTAGGTGGTATGCCATAGTTTGTAATTCATCTTCAGAGGTTGCCATTAGGATTTGGTCGTCTGCATACAATATCGTGTTGATTTTCTTCCTGTTGGTTAGTTGAATGCCTTTATTTATTACCATTTTAAATTCCTGTAAAATTTTATTGATATATGCATCGAATAGTATTGGAGAGAGGCTGCATCCCTGTCTTATGCCTTGATTTATTTGAATTGGTTCTGATTTCATACCATCATTAAATCTAATACTGACTTTCGTATTTTTATAAAAACTTTTTTATCATCTTTAATAGTGACTTCGGGATTTTTTCTTCCATTACTTTCCACAACGTGTCTCTGTTCAAGTTATTGTATGCCTTTTCGTAATCTATAAACAAAAGGAATAATGGTAAGTTATGTTCTTTCCTTTTCTCAGTTATCTGCTGTGCTGTAAATATGGCATCTACATGACTACGCCTTTTTCTAAAGCCGCACTGTTCCTCTTCCATTTTCTCTTCCAGATGTGCATTTAATTTGTTTTTATTATGTTTGTAAATAGTCTGTAGGCTGCAGGCAGTAATGTAATTCCTCTATAATTTTCATATTTACTCTTTGACCCCTTCTTGTATATATCTATTACTATTCCTGTTTCCCATTCTTGTGGTATTTGACTATTATCTACTGTGTTATTGAACAGCTGTACTATGTGTGCTTTGAAATCATTTCCTCCAAATTTAAACAGTTCCATTGGTAGGTTATCTAATCTGGGGCTTTTCCTGTTTTTTACATGTTTAACTGCTTTGTCTAACTCTTCCATTGTTATAATATTTGTGTTTCCATTTGTGATTTCGTTTCTGATTTCCTTTTCTATTCCTTCCTTGCCATTGTTGCCCTGCTCATTCCAGAACTTTTCATAGTACTTTCTCCATTCCATTTTTGATATTGGGTTAATTTTGAGTTTATCCCTTTCTTGAAGTTGTAGCTGCTAGAATATTCTAAGCCCTAGCCTTTGCGTTTCTGTTATGGCTCTCTCTAATGACTTGACGAATTTTTTCCAATCATCTCTCTGTTGTTTTCGTGTCATCTTCCTTACTATTGCTTGTTGCTTTTTGTATTCAATAAAGTGTTCCACTGCTTTGTTTTGTAAATACTTCCTGAAACTAGTTTTCTTTTCTTTTATTGCAAGTTTTATTTTATCAGTCCATGTTCTAAGTCACTTCCTGTTCTTCAGTTTTTTATATCCTGTGCTTCCTTCTGCCGCTTCAATAATGACTTGTATAATTTTCAACCAGTCTGTATCTACATCTCCTGTTATTGGTGTGAGTTTTTCTTTCAGTCTGTTCCTATACAGTGTTCTTATCGATGCCTGTTCCAGTAAATATGCCTCAAATCCAACAGGTTTTTTGTATGTTGTTTTGTCTCTTTCTTTATTGTCATGTTTTACGTTTGTAATAAATTTGAATTTGCTTTCCACTAGCTTGTGGTCACTATCAGTTTTGCTGCATCTGAAAACTCTTGTATCTTCAATGTTGCTTTTCAATCTGTCATTGATGATTATGTAATTATTATTTACCGTGTTCCTCTGGCTTTCCACGTAAACTTGTGTATGTTTTGTGTGTCTGTAAAATGAGTTTGTTATTTTAAGCGTATTGAATGTGCTAAAATCTCTTAAAGCTGTTCCATTGTGGTTAATTACTTGTTCCCCATTTGGCCCTATGCATTCTGGGATTGGTTGATTGCCAATCCTACCATTGAAGTCTCCTGCTATGGTGATGTTTTCCTTTTTTGGAATTTTGTCTATAACTTGTAACTCATTGTAAAACTCTTCTGTTTCTTGTTCTTTCCTTTCTATGGGCACATATACCCCCATTATTGTAAAATTTTGTTTTAGGCAATTCTGTCTGAAATCCAAGTGTAGTCTTGTATCTTGTTTTTCCAGTCTTTCCTAATTAAAATTGCTACTCCTGACGCTGCCCATTTATTGTCTGGTATTCCAGAATAAATCATTACATACTTGCCAATGTCTTATGAGCCTTTGTTTTTCTTTTTGGGCTCTGTAATGACTTCTGTGTCAATTTTCCTTTTCTGTAGGTCTGTTGGTCTTCTGAGCATTTGTTTCTCTTTTTGGTCTCTGTAATAACTGCTCTGTCAATTTTCCTTTTCTGTAGTCCTGTTTGTAACTCCTTTTTTCCTGTAATACCCCTGATGTTCCATGTGGCTACTTCCAGTTTCCTAAGTCTTAGTCCTTTGTGCTGAGCCATGTCGTCATCGTTAATGGCAGTCCGTTTCTTCACTGCGGGAAATTTTTGAGTGGGTGAGGATGTCCCCTGGCTAGGTTACTGGCCTTTCGCAGGGTAAGCCTAGTGGTGGGGCTGCCATGCTTTTCTTTTGGGGTGTGCTCCTCTAGCTGATGGGGTCCAGTTTTAAGGGGCTGGACATTCGCCTGCGTCCCCTCCCGTCTTCTGCAGTTGCATTTCCCAGGGGTCATGCTGCCTTAGCCTTCGTGGACGTGGGAGTAGGATTTGTCGACAGAGCCCCAGATATTGCAGTTGGCTTTCTCAGGATTTGTGGGTTTTACATATCAGCATCTGTATAGCCCCTGAGACCATATCAACCTTTGACCCCTGAGTCCATATACTATAACACATATTTATTTTGCTCACTTTCATTACCACTTGAGGTATGGGTTGTTTCTTTGGGGTAGTGATTCTGAAAGTGCAAGTATTTTTGGATTGCACAAGGGACTTTCAGGAGTGATTAATAATATAGGAGGTACACTTCCTGTAGGGAGCATTTTAAAGCTCCAAGCATACTTGCAGTGCCTTACATATGTCTTAAGGGAGATGGTGTGCTATACTATGAAAATAAATGCAGAAAATTTGGAACAAAATGCAGAAGACCACAAATATGCATCTCTGTGTTCTGTTTTGTAGAAGTGTACTGGACATGGGAATCAAATTATACAATAAACTGTCAAGTCAAGTGAGGAGGTTAGGAAAAAATATACTTGAAGAGGAAACTCAGATCCTCTCTTTTACAGTGTATACTCTGCTCTGCAGGCTAATATACATATGTCTTAATGATTAGTAGAGTGGTTTAGTTGAAGGCCAGTTGACTTGGTAGATACGCGAAGTATGTTTTACTACCTGTAAAGTGTGTACATGCACCTGTGGAGAAAATTACTACGGTTGTAGTATGGGTTATGTAGCCAACACTTTGTGCTTAATATATAAAGAAGCTGTTCTAACATAGGGTATATGTTTTGAAATATGTAATTTTAAAACACATTGTCACTTACATATTTTGTTGACATGCTGTATGTCAGTGTTTGACAAAAAGGGTGAGTAAAATGGATGGATGAATGAACCAATACATTCACCAACAAATGCACTTAATAAGTAAGTGCATTTGTTGATGGATGTGTTGAGTGTAAGAATCTGCACGGTATGAGTAATATAAAATTCACATGAATGAATGAATGAATGAATGAATAAATGAATGAGTCAATTAATGAAGTTCAGTAATCTGGAATGGCCAAGGACTGAACTGTATACACACAACATACATGGAAAATAGAATTACAGTCTGACACACTGAATGAGACAGGTAAGAAAGTAGTTCAACTAATAGGAAGGTAAGTACTGTGTAATGTTACAGGAACGAATTCATGAAAACCACAGTAGAAGACATGAAAACATCAACATGATGGTGTGAAATGTGCATTGCATGTAATGGTAAGGTAATGATACTGGTTCCAGGTAGGCTTGCATGAATAATTTTTACTAATTTTTTACTCTTTATCCCTGCTTGTTTAGCAAGTACTTGTTTACATAATGTTATACCTGTATCATTATGTCTATTATTATCAGTGTCAACCTTTAATATCAGTAATGTGAGCATGGTTGTTATGTAACCTGTGATAATGACACTGAAGATGGCATGGTTAAGTCAGAACATATATCATGAATGTAGAGGATGATGCAGAAATGGCTAGAGTTGGTACTATTGTAATTGTGTATGTATTGCAGTACTTACCCAGTTTTGAAAAGAGCATCGCGTTCATTGGAACGTCCCCCAGGTTTCATCCGTTTGTCCTGTTAAGTGGAGCACTTGTAGAATGACACTGACAGGGGAAAACGAAAGTACACAGTGAAAAACCATGCCCAGTGCCACCATGTCCACTACAAAGCCCATGGCAGTCAGAGGCTAGCAATCCATGCTTCTTCCTCATTGGTCAGGCAGAACATCAAGCTGCAGGGACTTGTTGGTTAGAGAAGTCATATAAACAAGTCTGCATGCAAAATGGGGAGTGCATGAGGATGAACTTCAGCTAAATTGATGGAACATGTTATTGGTAAATAATGCCAAATATCTAGTTGTTATCTTTGACAGGAGGATGACATGGAGACTGCACACTGAAAGGACTGTAGCCAAGACCGTGACCTTATTCAGAAGTGAGTGATTTATCACTAATATTGACTTGACCCTCAGCAAAGCACTGAGTAGGTCACAAATGAGTTTCGCCTTGTGGAAGTGGGAGTTTGTGGCACACGTCCACTGTAACTGCAGCGCCTGCAGAACATAATTCTCCGTGCTAGTCAGAATTTTGACAGGTGCACATTGCTCCATGAATTACATGCGACATTCAATATACCTTGTGTGTACAATGACATAACTAAATGATGCAGGCACTAGCAGAAGTTGTACAAAATCATCATAGTCTGTATGTTCCTAGCAGTCATACATGGTGTTACATCAGCGAACAGCTGTGATGTTCGTTCTGTCACTCTGGTTCCATTGGCTGCTTGCCTTGGCGACTTACAGAACAGTATGCACAGCTGTATGGCTGCAGCTGGCTTCCCAGAATGCAGCTGACTTGGTTACAGTGTGTGTGTTGTGTCGTCCTGTTTTTCTTGGTTTACTTAAAGCTTTGTGCTCACAATGGACAGACCAAAGAGTCACTTGCTGTCAACACATTTCCACATTTGAACTCACTCTCATTATGTTTATTAAGTGTCAAAAATGTGTAACTAGTGAAATGTTAAATTAATATTCAGCAAAATTATATATTACTGAACCATTGTTTTTCAGCCAAGTACCACTGGTTATATGCTTTTCAGCCAAGTACCACCGGTTATATGCAAGATGTAATCCTTTGGGCAGTGTTTGTCGCGTGCAGTACGGTATCACTGTAGCTACTGTAGCTGTTCCATAAATGGTCCTCTAGGCCATTATATATATATATACACATAAATTTGGTTCTCCACGTTTTATATTTCATCTTTCTTGGCAAAATATTTTTCACGTGCCACGGGCTTCATCTGCAAGTTACTGCACCACAGACAAGCAGTGACATCATATTCAACCAGTACTGCAACCACAGCTCAGCCACTGAAGTTGCATACATCGAGGAATTCCATTCACCACTACATCACAGCTCTTTCCTATCCTAACAGTAGATTCTGATGGGCAAGTGTTATTAGTAAAAAAAATGTGCTGTTGCCATGGTAGCATTAACAGGACTGCAAACATTTCTTGAGGCAGATGAATGTGGGTTTCATGAATTCAATATTAGGTATGATAAATTGTCAGACATTTGGACAAAAGCTGAAACAGAAGAAGATTTGTATTTTGTGTTGAAGCTTAATTTAGCATACAAAAGTGAATACAAATTAGTATTGCTTTCAACACAGCTTCTATTTACTCCTTTTGCATCAGATGGTGCAATAAGCGACATACACAATGAACCAAAAGTCACTGTGCATATACTGTAGACTGTGAGTATATTCAGAGAGTTTATGTACATTAATAAACATACATTTCTCATACTTAAGTTACCTCACTGTTTGTAATAATTGACTGCATGTTTTGAGGTATTAAAGTCACTGTCAAGACATACCATCAGACAGTAATTATCATTAATGTGGACATTTTGAATGTAATGCTGTGGCAACAAATATACTTAACTGAATTTTTTAAGACATGCTGCACAATCTCTGTTTTTTCTTCACAGAGTGCTGGTATTTCGTAATGTTGTCTTTAATATTCACATTTTACACAAGGAGTGTTAAAATTTAAATGCCCAGACTTGTTGCGAAAAGGTTAAACAGCAACAGAGTGACTGATTCTATATTGGATGGCTTTGGCAGTAATACTGTGTATTTTATTACATTTGTTCTAGAACATTTTCAGACTGAATGGCACTGCAAGCACGTTCAACAACTTTACAACTCAGTGACTTCCTATTAACTCATGATTCTTGATAAACTAGAGTCATACATGCTTGACGGGTGGGGATTGAAATCAGTGTCACGAGACATGTCACCTCTTGGTAAAGTAAATGTGTTTCCTGAGAACAGGTTCAAGACTCTTGAACTTATTCACAACTCACTTGCATCTAAGGCTGCTAAGTCTCCTGGTTATTATAAAGTTAGTAAACAAAACCTGCATTGTCACATGTATACTAAATGGCAGTGTTGCTGTTGCAAGACACTCATTATCTTTGCAAACGTGATACATGTACAGGTATGAAGCCAAGGCAATGCCGTAACTTTGTGACTAAAGCTCCATTGTGTTTCACTTGTTTCAAGGGTAGTGGTAAATCCCATCCGTGTTCAGTACATTCATGTAAAATAGTGTGGTAAGACATTATACATTGTTGCATTTTGATGGGCAGTTGGCGAATGAAGCTGACAGGGGAGTCTACCTCAGATTCTTACTGTCAGCAGGCACTAATACTGATTGTACACTTACTGGCAAACAATGCAATTAGGCTTTGCTTGCTACTACCATAGTTCAGCTCAAAACAAGTTTGGGCAATATTACCCCACAGAGGGCTACTAGACAGTGCTGCTCAGTCTTGTTTTATTATAGAAAGACTCTTTAAAGTTTGAGGTTAATGCGGTTGAAGAATTGTGCTGACATTTGATGCATCAGTGAACTAAACATAGACATTCTTCACATAATCTCGTGTCAGGTAATCTAGGTACAAAAATTGGCACACAACACTAGACTGCACCTGCTTGTTTGGCATCAGTGGTACAATTCAAGCCATGAAAACAGATGTTGTAGATTAGAATATTACAAGGCATGTACAGCTAGAGGATGAAATTTTAAATCATCCCAGCACCATTGACTCTCTGATAGGTATACAAACAGTCTATGAGATTCTGTGCCCTGCCAGGAAGACAAGACCAGGCAACTGTCCTGTTCTGCAGCAGACTGCCTTCATATGGACAGCTTCTAGCAGGACTCTAGTCTCTTTGCCCACAGAAGCAACACAGTTGTTACCTACACAAAACTTGATCATCACCTACAATATTTTTGTGAAATCCAGTTGCTTGATCAACCAGCCGTTTCGCATGAAGGATGGGAATATGAAAATAATGTCGTGCCATGGAACAGTTCTTGTGTTGAGCTCTTCACACCTTCCGGGATGGGGCGCGGCATAGCCTGGTAGTTAGTTACAGTGTTTCGGGGCAACCTATTGGTCCCATCTTCAAGGTTCAAGCTTTACGCTTGAATATGGGACCAATGGGTTTACACCGCAGTGGAAGCCATGATATGATGCATAGTTCTTAGCTGTGTTGTATCACTGTGCACCCCTTTACCGCCTATGTGCATGACTTTTGTGATCATTGTGTGCAGCTGAACAACTTGTCACAATGCAGCTGACTAAGTGACACTGTCACTGTGTAACTTTATGTGCTCTTCCTCGCCGCCCGTTTCACTTCAAACATTGCAGTCAGAAGAGACAGACCACAGCCTTTCTCACTCTCGACACACTTTCACATTTCAACTCGCAGCCAGTTCCGATGTTTACTGAATGTCACAATTGTGTAAGTGGTAAACTTTTGAATCAATATTCCTGAATATTATATGTCATGGAACCAGTGCCTTTCACCTAAGGACTGCCAGGTACACAGAAGGTGTTCTGCCTGTGGCAGTGTATGTAGCACGCAGTACTACATCCCAGTAGCTACTGTAGCCACTCACAGAAAACACAAAAGGCTTGAACTTGGTGATGGTCAGGCAGTGAATAACTGCTACTGAAATTGGAGTGTGCGATTTAGGCATAACCTGCTGTACAAGACAGCATTGACTGAGGGCTGTATTTGTGTAAGGTGGTGTAGTGTAGTACTCAGCATTGTGCATAAACTAAGAATGAAAGGGAACTGTATCAGTAGGTGAAAACCACACTCCAGGGTTAAAACCTCAAACGATCGGGATGAAAAAAGGATATGTGACTGCTCGTAATGCCTCCATTTCATTGGACATCAGTGGAAATTATTCCTACAAACCATTTGTTTTTATGGCATGCTTAGTATGTTTGCTGCCCTTCACAGGACACTAGACCTGCAGTAGAGAATTACAGTTTTTAATAAGAGTAGACATTCTTTTTTAAATGCCATTTAGTTTGTAAAAATGTAACTAAGTAGACTGAGCAGAGCCCTTCTTGAAAAAAAGTTAACAAGTTCCTTGGCTTGTCAGGAACCAACCCCTGACCTCCCACGTTGCATTTTATGGAACCTGAAGTTCTGTTACTGTGTTCACAGCAACCTGGTACTTGTACTTTTCCTGTAGCCAACGTAATTCAGTCCATGCCTTCCTCCCATCCTGTTCCTTTAAGATACATTTTAACATTACCCTCTGTCTAGGCACAGGCCTGCCAGGTGGTTTCATTCCTTCAGTTTTTCTCACCAAATATCTGTGTGCATTTTTTTCTTCTGTATGCAAGCCACATGTCATGCCTGCTCCTTGAATCAATTACCTGAGCAATAATTGGTGAGGAGTATACCTGGAGCTCATTATGCAATCTCTTCCAGTCTGCTGTTGCTTCCTCTCCCGTAGGCCGAAATACATTTCTCAGCACCCAATTCTCATACGCTGTTGGCCTGTATTTTCCCTTGATATGAGGGACCTGGGTTGTACACCTATGTACTTCTTGCAAATGAATTAGTTCTGTGGTTACCACTCTTTCTTGCAGAAAACTTTGATAAAATTCAGATATATTCAGATGTGCACAATTTAAAGACAAGACAAAACATGACCTTCATATACCAAATTCTAATCGTGCTAAGTATCAAACAGCATTATACTGTACAGGTGTCATTATTTAGTAACTTTGCATGTACAATTAAATGTTCAAATCATGAAAGTACTCAAGCCCACATTAAAAGAGTATCTCGTATCCCTCTCTTCTTATTGTGGTCATGCATGTACCTCATTTGAAAGCTCTAAAGCTTTATAAAACACATGTCAAATATTGAAAAAACTGCGATACAGTGGGACAGTGCGTGAGCTATTATTTGATTTTCAGAAAGCCTATGATTCGGGTAGGGGGGATGTGTTTTGTGTATCCTGCATGAATTGGGGTATAGAGTGCTGGGGAAGATATCGGGCCTAAAAGGGGCAAGGCAGCCTGACTTGAGGAAATCACATAATAAAGAGCCTCATGATATTTGCTGCTTACCAGATATAATTAGGGTGTTCAAATCAAAAAGAAAGAGATGAGTGGGACACGTGGAACGTGGGGTAGAAGAGAGGTGCATGTTGGGTTCTGGTGGAGAAACCAGAGGGAAAGAGTTGATTCGGAAGACCTGTGTGTAAATGGGAGGATTATTGTAACCATTATTGTATGTGACCTTTAATCCGCAATATGACCGCTGACAGCTGGGATTCTTTTCAGTGTAAATGCCAGTTTCTGTATCTGCTTGTATTCATTATATTTTATACATTTTTAAACCTAAAACTTAATTTAAAAAGTATAATATTAAGAGTGGATCCTATTTTTATTCAGCTTAGTTTACAATCCTTTTTATGTAAATGTAGTAATTTTCACTCTGAGTTCCTGAAATTATTCGTGTGAAGTATGTTCTAGTGTAAGGTGGGACACTATGCTGGAAAATTTGGAGTCGGTTCCACATGTCATCTTCAGTTGTTTAGGTTTCAGTATTATGTTAATGTTTAGGATTAGTGTTACTGCTTGCTGGCTTATTTGGGTGGTGAGAGGAGTGAGTTCATATTCTTTCTTGCAGGCAGTGGGAGAGAAAAGGAGTGCAAACAGATGTTTAGTGAATTGGTTCTTGCAATGTGGGACCAAAGACAAATGGCCTTCATTCTGCTGTAAGGGTTTATGCATGATTTTTGTGTACAGTATTCTCATGCTTATGCCCATCTTCAACTCAAGAATTCTGTCCTTTCCCTGTTGCAGCAGTAATATATGTTAAGTGAGGGTGTGCAGATGCTTGAGTTGTGCTTGGAAATTCAGATGCTGTTGGGTTTGCTGTGTGGTGGGGGGAGTGCATTAGTGTGTCTGTATAGTGAAAACTTACTGAGCGAGACATCCAAGACCTAATACTAGAATCTGGCCCTGACACATGTTAACGCAGAGATGGAGACAGAGTGACACTGACACAAACTGCTCACAGTGGACTGACAGTACACACTGTGGATGTACTGTACCTGTAGTCCACAGGTTTACGTGGGGTCCGTGTGGGATACGACAGGCACACTGCATATTGATGAAGTCTGTGTGTTTCCATGCTTTTCCTTCTTGAAATTATACAACTATCGGTGATGGAGAAACATAATGTCACAAGTACTTGGATACATTGGACAAAGGACAGAAAAGAGCAGTGCTTGATATGGACACAGAAGTGAAGGTGACAGGAGCAAGGGACTAAAGACAAATTGGCAGTTAAACAAATCCAGGGCAACTTAAATGCTGGTAAAACTCAGTGTATGATATTAAAAATCCAAGTCAGATATAAGAAACCAGTGGCTGGATTGTAATAATGGTTTACTAGAATGGAAAATATGGAAAACTGGTAATTGATACTGCAGTGAAATTGTGTGGGAGTGGTTTGTAAGTGAGCGAGCCAGAAACTTACCAGCATATGAACAATGGCACAGGAACGTGGAAAAGTAGTGACTAAAAAGCTGGGGAAACTTGAATTTAGGACATCTAGTGAATGATAAGAAACTTTCTGAAAGGGACATCAAATTATGGTTAATAAAGTCAGTGGTGAACATGGTAGAGATTGTGTAGAGACTGTAGCAGGTGTTTGCAAAACTTTATGTGCCTATCTGAAACGGAACCTGCCTGCAATGGGAAAAAATCGTGGTGCGTTGTTGTTCTGTTACGGGCTGGTATCACTGTATGTAATAGGTTGTCTGTTCAAAGTCTTGTGGTACTCTGGTTGAGAATCACTGCTGTATACAAAGGACCATATTCCGGTTTAAGCTAATAAGGCTCTGGATGGGAGAAAGATGAATGCCTTCATGGCACTAGACATCAGCAAAGCAATAAAGAAGAAGCATGGAAGGATGAAGGCAGAGTGGGCTTCGGGAGAGTGTTTATTCTGTTAAAGTATTTTCATGTAACCCATGTAGCAGTATCCAAAGTTGAACAGTTATGGAGATCAGGACAAGCTAAGTGTAAAGAGTGAGAACTGTTACATGTTTATTGGTTATCAAATAAATGTTAAAATGAGGAGGAATCTGTTGTTTCTGTAATAGTAGTTGAGGGTGTGTTGTCCAGTGGCAGAAATTCATACATTGATCAGGGTTTCCTGGTTCAAGAAATTTAACCCTTTGATCATGATAAGGATATAAATCTTCATAATGTACAGTTTGCCAAACTTGCATGTGCGACATGCTGATGCAAGGGGAAGTTCTTCAAGTGGACAGTTGTGGGCTCCACTGAACAAGTTTCACTCATTGTCTGGTGAACACATGACAAGATGTACTTAGAATCTTCTGGTTAGGAAAGTGCCTTTGGGTTCTCCTGCAGCAGTGCCTGCATTGCCATTGCAAAATATGAATATGGCATGCATGTGACAATATTCACTGTGGGAAAACAGAAAAGGCATTTTACGACATGTCACAATGAACTGTAACAGTGACATGTTGAATGAAGTCCTAGCATGAACTGGTCTTTGCGTGGCTTGGCTTGGCATGGCAAGGCTATTTGCCCAAGGAGGGACCTCTAGAGTGTGCGGCTAACACATTGTCTTAAACAGGAGCAGTACTTGGAACTGTGATAAGACCAGACTTCTCTCTTGTCATGATGTCCCCAACCATTCAGCTTCATATGCGCATATAATTGGTTATATTAATGTAAATAAACCCAAGAAACATTCTCCTGAAGTATGGCAGATTCCCCCTGAAGTACCATGTATAAGATTATATGAAAATGCACATGCACACACACACACGTGCATGTGTGTGTGCCTGCATATGTGTGTGTGTGTGTGTGTGTGTGTGTCAGTTTCTGGTAGTGTTGCACCTCATTGACCCCGTTCACAGAGACAACACAGGCTTCAAAAAATGAACTTTGATCCAGCCACTGCTCAGCTGACAGGGAAGAATGTTTTTGTGTATCAGTGCTACTTGATTTTATGAACCAACAGGGAAAGCAAATAATACTGCACATGAACGTATTTTGAGCATCTATGTAAGTACTGCTGTAACTAAAATGCCTTCAGCAATAGAATTGAACAACTACGCAAGCTGTAATTAGAATTTATAGAAATTTTGTATTGCACAGAATTATTCCTTGAAAGTGAATGTTTAATTTTCTTCTGTTGTAGGGAACTGGAGAAGAAGTGTCTGTGTTTGTTTTTGATATAAAGAGTGGCAGTGAAACACAATTTGATGTTGCAAAAACTGCCATCAAGAGGTTGAAGACGCTGCGACATCCAAGCATTCTCACATATCTAGACAGCTTAGAAGTAAGAAATTAGCCAAGTTTATTCTGATGTAAAGTGTAATTTTGTGTTTATGTTTCTTCATATTTCTTTTGTGTACTTTCAGTCTGAAAAGGTCTTATACCTGGCAACAGAGAATGTAGAGCCTCTGGAAACTCACTTAAGGAAGTTGTCTAAGGAAGGACACCAACGGGAATTGTATATTGCTTGGGGTATATTCCAGATCACTGTAAGTAGTCACATCATTTTGTCTGTCTGCTATTTGAGCGAATGATGTAGATCAAGGCCAGAAGGAATGCTTATATTCATGTAATGTCCACTTTATATGAATGTCACTAATCTTATTGTTTGCAGCGAGCTCTCAGCTTCCTAAACAATGATGGCAACCTGCGACATAACAATGTGTGCCTGTCATCTGTGTTTGTCAGTGCAGCTGGAGAATGGAAGTTGGGAGGAGTGGAGTACATGGCAGGGGCGAGTGAGGGCACAGGCCTTCCAATCAAGATCTTGCCTGCACTGGAGAAGTATGACCCTCCTGAGAAGTCTGATCCCAGCAAGCAGAGGCTCATCACAAAATGGTAGGGAATCTCATATTGTGTGCCATTACTAGCATCAGCACTACCCTGCACAGGAGGATGGCACTGTAGTAATGTTGCAGAGTGGTGTCTGGGAAGTTCAGTAAAAGCTGGTTCGTGTGGCACTGGATGATCTCAATAGCTCTGTTAACTGGAAATGAACAGAGTCCCAATAACTAACTAACTAACTAACTAACTAACTAACTAACTAACTAACTAACTAACTAACTAAACAAACCAACTAAATCCATGGAGCAGAGGCATTCTTGAGAAGCAAACAGTTTCTCAGCTAGTCAGGAAATTCCCCGCATTTTATGGAACCCAAAGGTTCATTACCGCACTCACAAGATCCTGCCACCTGTCCCTATCCAGAGCCAGCTCAATCCAGTTCATGCCCCCATCCCACTTCTTGAAGATCTATTTTAATATTATCCTCCCATCCATGCCTGGGTCTCCCAAGTGGTTGGTCGCCTTCCCTCAGGTCTCCCCACCAAAATCCGGTATGCACCTCTCTTTTCCCCCATATGTGCTACATGCGCCGCCCATCTCATTCTTCTTGATTTGATTACCTGAATAATATTTGGTGATGACTACAGGTCATTAAGTCCCTTGTTATGTAGTCTTCTCCACTTCCCTGTAGCCTTGTCCCTCTTAGGCCCAAATATCCTCCTCAGCTCCCTATTCTCGAACACCCTCAGTCTTTGTTCCTCCCTCAGTGTGAGAGACCAAGTTTCACACCCATACAAAGCAACAGGTAAAATTATAGTTCTGTATACCCTAATCTTTGTGTTTTTGGATAGCAACATGGAAGACAAAAGATTCTGCACCGAATGATAGCAAGCATTCGCCGACTTCAATCTGCTCTTAATTTCTTCATGAATGGAGTTTCTATTCATTAGAGTTGCTCCCAAATATTTGAATTCTTCCACCCTTTCAAAGGATTTATTATCTATCTTTATGTTGTGATTGTGTCCTGCGTTCTGATTTCGAGACCTGACCGTGTACTTAGTTTTCTCAGCATTTACTTCTAGACCAATCTCCTTACTAGCAATCACTAAATCTTGTGCGTTTTTCTTTACACTATGTATGCTTCCGCCCAATATATTAACATCATCAGCATAAACCAGAAGCTTATGTGTACCATTCAATTTCAAGCCCTCCTGGTTTGCCTGAACCCTCCTAATGGCATATTCTAAAGCAAAGTTGAAAAGCAATGGCAACAGAGCATCTCCTTGTTTCAAGCCATTCTTAATAGGAAACGTGTCAGACAAATGTTTGCCTACCCGAACTCTGCTATACGTTTCACTTAGGCACACTTTTATTAACCTTACTAGTTTCCTAGGGATACCGAACTCAATGAGAATATTATACAAGACCTCCCTCCTAACTGAATCATAGGCTTTCTTGAAGTCTATAAATAGCTGATGCACTGCCTCATTGTATTCCCATTTTTTCTCAAGTATTTGACGAATGCTGAATATATGATCAGTAGTTGACCTGTTACATCAAAATCCACACTGATGATACCCAATAATTTCCTCTGCATATGGAGTTAACCTTGACAAAAGAACGTTGGATAGAATTTTGTACGTAGTCGACAAAAGTGATATGCCTCAATAGTTACTACAATCTGTTTTATCACCCTTTTTATAAATAGGCACAATGACCGACTCCTTCCATTCCTCAGGCAATTCCTCCTTATTCCAAATAGAAATAATAAGTTTATGGATTTCAGACCGAATAATCCTACCCCCTGCTTTAATCAATTCTGCTGGAATCTGATCAATACCTGGTGATTTGTGACTTTTTAGCTTTTTAATAGCCATCTCAACCTCAAAGGCACTGGGCTCAGGCACTAGTGGCTCTGCCATGTGTACTTCAGTCTGCATAACATCATTAACTCCGTGTATATTCAACAGCTGGGAGAAAAGATTTTTCCACCTAGCCAAAATACTGTGGGAGTCTGCAACCAGGTCACCCTTTTCATCCTTTACTACATTAGTTCCAGGCTGGTACCCCTCTTAAAGTCATTGATACCCCTATACAAGTCTCTGATATTCTTGTTCTTACTGTTTGTTTCAAGTTCATTAATTTTAGCTTTCAGATATTCCTTCTTTTTGTTCTTGAAATGTGTACCAGTTTCACGTCTTACGCTGTTCAGATTATCTCTGTTACTTTGGTTTGGATTTTGTAACCATTGCATTTTAGCCTGCTTCCTTTTATCTAAACATTGTGCACATTTTGCATCAAGCCATGGTTTATGCGACTTCCATTCATGCAGACCTAGACTGTCTTGAGCTGAGATTTTCATATTCCCTTCAATGTTTTCTGAAGCCCTATTTATGTCCTCACTAACATTTAAGTTTTCCAAAGCTGCAAACCTGTTTGAGATCTTAAGCTGATACTGTTTCCTAACCTCTAGTTCCCTTAGCTTCTTGAGATTAAACCTCTCTGCATCAGACTTCTGTGCAGCTTGTTTGCTTACTGCCAGTCTTTCCCTAACTTTTGTAACCACCAGATAGTGATCAATATCACAGTCAGCTCCCCTGAAAGATCGCACATCAAGTATACTGAAATGCCATCTCCTATCTTTCAATATGTGATCGATCTGATTGTGAATCTTCCCATCAGGAGAGGTCCAGGTGTATTTATGAATGTTTCGGTGCGGAAACATAGTGCTCTTAGCAAGTAGATTCTTTGATGTGGCAAAGTTTATTACTCTAACACCATTTTCGTTACTATCCTGATGTAAACTCTCATTCCCAATAGTCGGTTTGAAAGTATCCTCTCTCCCCACTTTTGCATTAAAATCTCCTAACAGAATTTTCATATGGTAGTGAGGAAAATTATCAAAAACCCCTTCTAATTCCTCATAGAAACTGTCGTTTGAATCTTCACCTTTCTCTTCTGTTGGCGCATGTGCATTCAGAGCAATGGTATTACACCAGTGGACTCTCAGCACTATGTATGACATCCTGTCACTAACAAACTCCACTCTCGTAATTGCTGATACTGTTCTCCGGTGTACAAAAAAACCTGTTCTCAGTTGATGATGACAAAGTCATAGAAAAAAGTACAAGGCGTGTTCAAAAAAAGACCGAACTTTTGCTGTAAAGACTTTATTGCTCATTTTACAACATTTTAAGCACTGCCCCTTCAAAGTAGTCCCCTCTACTGGTGATACACCATTCCCAGCGTTTCTTCCATTGTTGGAATGCTTCCTGGAACGCACTTTCTGTGATTGTGCGCAGTTCTCTTGTCGCATTTTCCTGAATCTCCTCTATGGTTTGGAAACAACGTCCTTTCAAAGTGGTTTTCAGTTTGGGAAACAGGAAAAAGTCTGCTGGGGCTAAGTCCGGAGAATAGGGTGGATGGGTCATAACGGATATCTGATGTTTTGCCAGATAACTGCGGATGAGGAGTGACGCGTGAGCCGGCGCACTGTCGTGGTGCAACATCCAAGTTTGGTTTTCCCACAATTCAGGCCTCTTCCTGCGCACAGCATCCCTCAAACGCGCTAAAAGGTCCTGGTACAACTGTTTGTTTACCGTCTGACCACATGGTACAAATTCATGATGGACAATGCCTTTGCAATCAAAAAACACAGCCAACATCACCTTGATCTTTGACCGACTCATCCGTGCTTTTTTTGGTTGAGGAGACCCTTTTCCCATCCACTGTGACGATTGCATCTTGGTTTCAACATCATAGCCATAAACCCACGTCTCATCTCCTGTTATGATGTTCTTAAGGAAGTTTTCATTGGCGAGCAGTTCCTGACTGATATCAACATGGTTCTCTTTCTGATCGTCAGTCAACAAACGCGGCACGAATTTTGCACTGACACGACGCATCTGAAGTTTTTCAGTCAAAATTTGATGACAAGATCCTATGCTGATGCCCACTTTGTCAGCAACTTCTCGGGCAGTTAAACGACGATTTCCACTAATCACAGCATGAACTCTCTCGACATGGTCGTCGCCTGTTGATGTGGAAGGTCGTCCAGGCCTGGGATCTTCACCGACCAACATTCTGCCCTCTTTAAAACGCTTAAACCACTCATAGCACTGCGTTTGGCTCATACACTCCTCCATGTATGCTTGGTTAAGCAATTGAAGTGTCTCTGTAAAATTTTTACCAAGTTTGCAGCAAAATTTCACACACACACGTTGTTCTTCAAGCCCTTTCATTGTCACTTTGTCACTAATCCGACGAACAGCTTGTGCACGTGCTCAGTTCAGCGGATGTAGCTCGATGACTAATGCTCATAGCGAAACGGGGCAAATGGCAGTTTGTTGTCAAAACCTGCCGCTAGGTGCGCTCAGTAGCCGCAGCGCGCCCTCTGTGCTGGTTGGCAGGCTATTTAAAAAGTTCGGTCTTTTTTTGAACACGCCTCGTATACTCCCCAGCTCTTGCAGTCCCTTCATTGTCCCACCTAACCTTCTGTCCACCCACTGAATCTAACTTATACTTAGCTAATTCCCTGGTCACTGTCATAAGTGACCCTGACTTATACATGCTGCTCACATTCCATATTCCAAAACTCATATCCCTTTTCCATAGCTGGGGTTGTACTAATGAATCGGTCCAGGTCCAAGGCTTGTCCATATGTTTCGTAACATAATAGTTTTTTATGGTGAGGGTTGTTAACACCTCGACCAACCCCCAAGCTGGAGAATCACCCCTTGTCAGCTGTCCGCGACTGCTTATTCAATGTATTCGCAGCTACCCTCCATAACTGGAGGCCATCCTCCATTCACATTAGGTATAACATTCAAATGTCCAGAAAACTGCGATACCTAGCAATCCTTTGGTTCCTGATGTGCTGCATAAACTAGCTTATACTGTATCTGGATTAAATATTGAGAAGGTTTTCTGAATGGTGGATGTTTGTGGGTTGTTACTGAGTCACAGTAGCGTTGTATTTCAAGAATATGGAGTCATTTGGCTTGAAAGATAATAATGATGAGCATGAATTTTAACCATGAAGTTTTATAGAGTACGTAGTTGAGAGTACAGGCTGTGCATTATAAAAATCATGTCAGAGACGTTGCTGTGTGTAGTTCTTTTCAATACTGGGGTGACATAATGTTTTGATAGTCTGATGTTTTTCTACAGAACACGTTTAAGACATAACTGTATGATATAGCGCGTCTTGCTGGCGGTACCATTGCATGTTTTCAATGGGGTATAATGTTGGTATTGACTTGTGGCACATCAACTGTTTAAACTAAAGAAAGTACATGCCTTTGTGACATGTAGTTAAATGCTGTAATGTTTAATTGCTGATTAGAATCAGACATGCTAGTTGATTGGTTAACTTTGCCGTCACAAGTCTCAGGTTTGTGTGTTCTGGATTTGGTGGCCAGCTGTTACTGAAAGGGATTTCTGTGGGTTTGCTAAGCTGCTTTAGGTAGTTAACTGAAGCATTATGTGGTTCCTCCTCCATCAAGCAGAACAGTATAACATACTTAGTTGTGAAAGTACTGTTATGTGAACCACGAAGAAGAAGTGATCTTTAATTTATAATCTCATGATGTAAATCTGTGTTATCTTGAACAAAACCAAATTATCAAGACTGCTGTCTTCTGGGATGTGACACTGTAATGTGGTAGAAGTTACTAGCGATTCAGAGGAAGTTGCTTCCTCCATTCTCATGATAGATCAATAAACCGTGCACCAACCAATCAGCCAGGAATTTAATAAGGGTGGAGTTTCTGCCCTTATTGATCTGCCCTGATTATGGAGCAGGAGGGTTTTCTGAAATGTTCTGCTTTTGGCACGTCGCAAAGTCAGATGTGGGTAATCATAATTACAACTATGAGACCTCAAGTCTCAAGAACAAATTCTGCACACACGCGCAAACATGCGCACATGCACGTTGTGCCGTTGTTAGATTCTTAGTGTGAAATATCTCTGGTTATGTGGTTGTAAGAAAATCTGATCACTGTGTTGTTGGTCTGGTGTCCTTGTTACAACTGAAAGCAGCAGCAACAACAAGAGTGAGGAGAATGATGACAACAGCAGGAAGGGGGGAAGAGAGGGAGGGAGGAAGGGAGTGAGTGAGTCAGTCAGTCAGTCTGCCTGCCTGCCTGCCTGCCTGTCTGTCTGTCTGCCTGTCTGTCTGTCTGTCTGTCTGTCTGTCTGTCTGTCTGTCTTCAGCTAGTCAAGAAATTCCCCACATTTTATGGAACCTGAAGATTCATTACTGGATTCCCAAGCACCTGCCACCTGTCTATATCCTGATCCAGAGCAATCCCTTCCTTGCTTCCCCACACCACTTCTTAAAGACTAATTTTAATATTTATTCTCCCAGCTATTACTGACTCTTCCAAGTGGTCTCTTTCCCTCAGGTTTCCCCAGCAAAACTCTGTATGCACCTCTCATCTCCCCCATATGTACTACATGCCCCTCCCATTTCATTGTTCTTGGTTTAATCACGTAAATAATATTGGGTATGGAATACAAAACATGAAGCTCCTCATTATGCAGTCTCTCCCACTCCCATGTTACTTCATCCCTCATAGACCCCAATATTCTCCTCAGCCTCTATTCTTGAACTCGCTCAGCCTGTGTTACACCCTCAGTGTGAGATACCAAGTTTTACCATGCATACAAAACAGCAGGCAAAATTATAGTTCTGTATATCTTGACCTTTATATTTTTGTGTAGCGCACTGACAGACAAAAGATCCTGCATCAAATGATAGCCAGCATTTCCTGACTTCAGTGTGCTCTAAATTTCTTCATGAATAGGCTTTTGGTATGTTAGGCTTGTTCCCAAATATTGGAACTGTTCCACCCTTTTAAAGTATTTATTACCTACCTTTATGTTGTGATTTTGTCCTGCATTCTGTTCAGGAGACATGACCGTATACTTAGTTTTCTCAGCATTTACTTCCAGACCATTCTCCTTACTAGTGAATAATAAAGCTTTTTTGTTTCCAGTTATAGTATGTATGCCTCCATGCAACATTAACATCACCAGCATTAACCAGATGCTCATGTGTACCTTTCAGTTTCAAGACTTCCTTGTTTGCTGTAACACTCTCATTGGCACATTCGAAAGCAAAGTTGAAAAGCCATGGTGACATATTCTGGTTTGAAAACCGTTTGTGTGCCAGGACTGTGCTGTAGGTTTCATTTAGACACATTTTTGTAGCTTTACTATTTGCATGGGGATAGCAAACTCAACAAGAATATTATACAAGACCTCCATCCTAACTGAATGATAGGCTTTCTTGGAGTTTGTAAATAGCTGATATACTGGCCCATTGTATTCCTATTTTTTCCCCTGACAAATGCGGTATATATGACCAGTAGTTGATATGTTACATCAGAATCCAGTCTGATTATTCCCAGTTATTTTATGTGCATATGGAGGTGATCTTGACAGAAGGGTGCTGGATAAAATTTTGTGTGCATTTGGTAACAGTGGTGTGCCTCAATAATTACTACAGTCTGTTTTTGTCAGCCTTATAAATAGGTAGAATGATGAACTCCTTCCACTGGCAAGGCAGTTGTAGTTTAGCTAATACTTTTGAAAAAGTGCAATTTGCCAGTGTTACAAACTGTTAATGTGAATGAAGTCACACCAGTATTTGTTATGTAGACATAGAGTAAATTGGGCAAATATCCCCCACTTTTTATTCTGACAGATTTTTACAGTTATGCATAGCAACAGGAGTTATATCTAGGTATGTAAGAGGTACAGTAGGGTCTCCGCTACAAAACGGTCTGTACCTTTCCAGCAAATTTCGATTCGTTTACTGACAGGAGTAAAAATTACAAAGGTATGTAAATGGGGCAGCTTTGGCATATGCATGGTGAAAGATACCCCACATATAATGAAATACAAAATAATAAATTTGAAGTAAACAAAGTTGTAATCCAATAAAATAATATGTGTTCTGTATCACTGTGAGACTCCTTCTTACTTCTTTGTAGATTTCTTAAGTTTTTAAAGGTTCTTAGAACGTCCGCAATCAATGCAGCTTTGGGAGAAAATTGTGCAGTTTTCAAATAGCCGCTTTTCACAGAATGAGCATTTTATTCAGTCGCATTCCTCTTTCGTTACATAGTAGTACTCCTTACATTATTGACAGCAGTCACTGTAATCATTTTTGTCAGAATTGCTTGAGTTTTGATTGTGAACCATTTTCTTGAAATTATTCTTCCCATGTTTGGCTTTTAGTTTCTTCTTCTGAATGATATGTGAGCTAGTGAGAACTCTCCATAGAGACTTCTCCTTACCCTTGATGGCCCTGTGTTTGATAATTTTGGTTGGCATTTTTCCGTGAGTAACCTGGGTGGGTGTTGAAGAGTCGATGGATGCAGGAGTGAAGGCATGCCATTTTAATGCCTTGTTTAACATGCAACATGGGCAAATAAAATATAGTATAGTCGGCAGGCGGCAATTTTATAGTCTTTTATTAACATGTCTATGAAAATACAGTGCACAATTTGATAATTCAATGTACAAACGTAGGTCAACCAAGTGAGTTAAAATATCAGTGGGGCATCTTTACCCATATTTCAGTGGGGCATCTCTACCCAGACATAGGGCAAAGATGCCCTGGCTGAGCACGTGGCTATGGCGTGGCTTTCAAACATTTGTAACAGTATAAAACAGTAGAGAAAAGTCCACTCTTCCTTCACACAAATTGTCAGCAAAATTGCTATATGCGTAAACAAACAGAAAAGTATTAAAGAATAGCTCCCTGAAATATAGAGGGTTAAAAATCACGTTACTTACCTTACAACACAATGTGAGGGCGTTGAGAACAACACAGCAACTGTGACTTGCACATACCCAGACTCACCACTGGAAAACCTAGCTGCATAATATGTGCAGCTTCCTAGGGCTAAGGTTTTGAAGCAAATGATGGTGTGGCATCTTTGGCCAGTTGGGCATCTTTACCCAATTTAGTATAAATTCTTTTAAAGGGTGACAAGTCAAGAAATTGTTCAACAGTGTTAAATGTCTCAAAAATTAGAGTTTGAAATATTGAGCTTATGAAATGTTTGTTGTTTGTCTTTCTTTCAGTTCCACAGACATGTGGGGCCTTGGGTGCCTGATCTGGGAAGTTTTCAATGGACAACTTCCTCAACAAGCTGCTTTGAAGGATTTGGAAAATGTAATGGTCCTCATTATAACGTCCCATTTCATATAGTTTTATTATTTCCAGATTTTGTGTTATTGTGAATGTAACTGCTGGAATCACAGAGTATGATTAGTATTGACATACCTGTTCATGCCAGGAATGCCCCCACACTGTTGCAGATCCCGAAGCAGCTGAGTGCAGTGTACTGTGAGTTAGTGGGAGCAAACCCATCGTCCCGACCAAACCCTGCAGACGTCATCACACGCTGTCGTAAGCTGGGGGGCTACTTCAAGAATGACCTGGTTGATACTCTCCTTTTTCTTGAGGAAATCCAGATTAAGGATAAAGGAGAGAAAAACCGATTTTTTAGTGCCATTACTCCCCAGCTGGACAACTTCCCTGAGAATGTTTGCCGCCACAAGATTCTGCCACAGCTTATCACTGCATTTGAGTATGGGGATGCAGGCTCTGTTGTCCTCATGCCTATGTTCAAGGTGGAATACCATTCTAAGTTATCTGCATAGTTCAACCACTGCCCATACATTTATGTACCAGATCAGTCTCCGGTTCATGTTACCATCAAAACTACTCTTGGCTTTAAATTTTGAATGTAGCATAGTTTTATATCGTAATTAATTCCAAATTTAGGATTCATTGTAACGATACTGCACAGATTGGGCTGTCATGCTTCTTGCACTGTTACAGCTGGGTCGGCTTTTAGATGAACCAGATTACCAGAGCAAGATAGTGCCATGTGTCGTGAAATTGTTTACGTCCACTGACAGAGCAACACGGATACGACTTCTGCAGCAGCTTGAGCACTTCATAGGTCAGTGCGTTTCACATGTATCGTGTGACTGTGTTAAAACATTATTTACATACATATGGTTATGTTACAAGCTTCTCTCACATGTCTACAATTATGTTGAAAATAGTACTTACATATGCCCAGATAATGTGTAAAACAGTACTGACATATATAAGTATGTTGAAAACAGTACATGCATATCTGCAGTTATGTTAAAAGCAGTGCTTGCATGTGCAAAAGTGTGTTTAAAAAGTATTCACGTCTGTACAGTTATGTCAAAAACAGTACTTGCATATGCACCGTCATTAGGTTTTCAGGGCAGATTACACAGGCCTGACCAAATGTGTCCCTGTCCATCTGCTTGGAACAACTTGGCTTCCACTAGTGGCTTTTCATGAAATTTGATATTTGTGGATTTTTAAAAAATCTGTCAAAAATTCAAGTTTCATTAAAGTCTAACAAGAAGAACAGTTGCTTTACATGAAGATGTATGTACATTTATGATAATATCTTGCTGAATTCTTAGAATGAGAAATGTTTCAGACAAATGTGGTAGAGAAAATCAAAACACACATTTTATGTTCATTAACTTCTTTCTGAAAATTCTGCAGGTTATTAGATAGTGTGGAAAAATATGGTAAAGCCAGACAGGCCATAGGTGACATAATGTGGCACAGAAGAGGTGCGGTTTGCATGCTGAATGATTAAGGCAAGAATACAGACATACACTCGTAATGTTTAATACTTATGTCTTCATAATTGACCAATTTCATCTGATCTCCTAAAATGTTCTATGGCAACACTTTCAAACTGCAAAACTGTGCAACGGATTATCTCTCATTAGGATGTGTTGAGCCAAATTGCATGTCTAAAGAAGGCCATGAGCAAATGAGTATTTTTTTTATGTTCCTCATTCCATTGTGCGTTATATATGTGAAGAGTAAAACAACCACAAAGCACAACTTCATTCACCACTTTGTATTTTAATGCTGAGAATAAATAAAATACATAAAATCACACTACATGTTCTGGCTATTCCTTAGCCATCTTCATGTGTGGCGAAAGGAACTAATAAATACAAATATCTGTCATATTTGAAGTGTTAAGTGTGGGACCTTACATTTGTCTGAATAAAATGTTTTAGCCAACATATTGTTTACAATTAAAATCAGGACTTTGAAGAAATAAAATGTGTGGTAAACTATAAAATGTATTAACCTTTACGCGACGGCATTTAAATGGAACTGGTTGTGCCTGGGGTACGACATTCTTCCAAGTTGGCCCTTTAAATTTTTGCGCATGGGTTAGAAAAAACGTATCACGTGAACTAAAAGAGATGGAATAATGAAATAAGCGGCACTTTGTGGGAAATAAGACAGAGATATTTCAGCGCATCTGAAAAAGTACATTAAAAATTCATAGCACCTACATACACCACATAAATTTCCAAAAGTTTGAAAATATTCCAATTCTTTTACTTGCATATCAGTTTGAGTTTCCAGTTTTGCGAAGGGAGGTCTATCTTGAGCGGCCTGAAGAGTTTCAGAGCTGTGCTTTAATGTGCTAGTCCTCAAAGCAGCTTCTGGCTACACAGAGTCCCACATCACACTTCTGGCATTTCACTAAAACTCTTCTCCATTCACCCCTGGCCAAACACACTCGACATCTTACTTGTGTGGCACATGGAATGGGCCAATGTTTGCTACTGCTAGCCTCCAGCCTACTCATTTGTGTGGCAGCGCTGGGCCGTCTCCCTAATGGGCTGGGTACAGTCCGTTCATATCCAGCCTGTGCCAGAATATTCCTCACAAGGGCGAATTGAAAATCTCTGTGTGAAATTTTCTTACCCCCACATGAGGAACGAAGAATGTAGCTGTTGAGAATGGCCAGGTCAAACAGGCAGAAGGAACAACTTCTTCGTCCATTTCAGTGTTCGACAGCAAATGGAGTAGCTGTTGGCCATTCTGTCTCCCTTATCCACGTAGCCCATGTGACAGGAATAATCAGCCGCTATTTGCAGCTTTGTGGCCTTCCCGTTACTGTCGCAGAAATTACCTTCTGCGGGGGAATCGTGGATATTTGTTAACATGTGTATGTTGTGTTTGTCCCTCCACAGTATTGCTGTCAAGTCACCCCTGGTCCTTACGTGAAGGTCGCCCCTTTTAAGTTACATTTTCGTGGGGCCTAAGTCCTGTGGCGTGCCTTTCCTGTTGGGTCTGACAGTGCCACAGCAGTAAATTTTAGTCACAGCCAAGTCTTCGAATAGTCGAGGGGAAGAAAAAAAACTGTCCACGTACACTTTTTGGCCACATCCTTGTACTTTTTTGGTCAGTTCTGTCACTGTCGCATGGGGTGCAGTCAAGTCTTGCACCCTTCGTTGTCTGTCTTTCCCTACATACACTTTCATGTCATACGTGTAACCAGTTTCGACACAAAGCTTGTAAATTTTGATTCTGAAACGCGTGTGTTTTTTGGGTATGTACTGTTTGAAAACGACCCTTCCTTTGTACAAAACAATAACTTCGTCAACAGCCAGATGTTCAGAAGGGTTGTAAAATTTTGAAAATGTCCTGTTTAGAATTTCATATAAGTTCCGAATGTTCCAGAGTCTGTCAAAATTTTCATCCTTCCTGTCAGGTTCATTCTTGTTGTCTGTGAAATGCAGAAAGTGAAGGATGTGAAGATATCTGTCTCGTTTCATAGCGTTGCTATAGAAAGGCATGTACAGCTGGTCAGAAGTTGCCCAGTAGTCTGTCACTTTGTCCCCTAAGTCATGTCCCATTTGTATTGTTGTTGCAAGAAACACAAGCATTTCGGCCTCAGTCACGTCAGGGAGAGGGGAAGGTCCCTCATCAAGTGTGTCAAGGTGGTCATGGTAGTATCTGTTAGTCTCCACCACCAGCAGTGTGATAATTTTGGCAAAATATAATGGGAAAATGCTAAGTGGACTGGAGCCATCGTATATGGTTTATGTGTGGCATTTCGTTGTCCTTTTTCCCCCTGTTGCCCCCTGTGTACGTGCGTACTACACTTGTCCAAGGGCTAGAGGGGCGTGTCCACGAGGTAGACGGCATTTGTATCTGTCAACCTGGCCAGCTCTGAACAGCTTCCTCTTCCTCAAAGGCACTTCCAGAATTTGAGCTGCTGGAAATTTGTCCAATGGATGTTGGGCGGTCCGGTTGGAGGTGTGACACCTGTGGCTTGTCTTCAAAACCTCCCTCATCATCTGAGCTGCTGTAATTTGAGGCGCCCGCTTCATCACTGTCGCTGTCCCAAATCAGTTCAGATATCTGAGTTTGGGACAACACCTTCCGACGCTTTGCAGACACGCTCATTTTTACAAAACTTGCAGTTCTCACAAAATTCTTAGCAAGACTGACTGAGAAGGAAAAATTCTGTCTGCCTTACTACTCAATAAACACAACACACCGAGGTATGAAGTCATAAATTGAGTTGCATTTATTGCGTTGTTCTTGAAAGCCAGATGCTGTTTGTTCGTCTGCTAATCCGACAGACTTTCTTTCCACTTATAAAACCAGTGGTACCATGTTTTACGTGCAAGGGTAATGTGTTACTAAAAATGTGAATATTAGTCCAATGGAAACAGATAAATTTATGGAATCACTTCCATTTCGTAGTAGATGATATAGGCTTTTGCAACGCCTCTTGTGAAGGTCCATAAATTTGCTTATTGTCTAAAATATATGATAGAATTTTAGAGCATTCAGTATTTCCACATCACTTTGTTTGAAACTTGGCAACCCCATCGTCTGTCCTTTTCTTTCTCTAAGGCATGCACCATCATAACTGAAATGAAACATGAGCCTTTGCTCAGTCGAAACACTACTAAACCCAATCAGGCCTTTCCTACTTCGTCATCTCTACACATCGCTTGTAGGAAAACTGCAGTAAAGCTTGAAACACAGACTCCAACCTGACAGAACTAGTAAACATGTTTTTGAACATAAAATGAAGTTTCAGAAGACAAAAAGAAATCTTTCAATTCAGAAATAATTGAAAAATGTTATAAATATAAGACAAATAAAATGAAAAACCATATAAAAGGGTTTCTTGAGCTTTTACTAGAATAAAGACAGTAAAGTTTTAGTACATTTTTGCACACGAAAGTTTTGTGGCCAGACCTATGGCGTGACATATGATGTCATTTTTCTTCAAAGGAAAATATACCAAGACTGCCTGCGATAAGAAACAGAGGACTCATTATGAGCTGTTTTTTTCTTTCAGTTGAGCATGGTACACAATAGAAAATACTTGTTACTCACAAGACCAATCTTCAGCTGTACCATTTGTAATATACGTATCCCATATTGAACCGTGCTTCAGCCTCTATCTGCGGTTGTGTGTCAGCACTACCCACTCACGAAACTCGAGATCAACACAGCCAGCAAAACAAGAGCGTAAGGAAAGTGCTTATGCTTTCAGACCACATCGAAACAGCCTCACAGTCAATGAGTACATGGGTTCTTTCCTTGGATAAAGTGGTCGAAGCCTGAAGCAGACCACTAAATGTCACCTAATGCGAAGTTAAGGATGATTGGAGTTATACTTTTTCTCCTGCATGATTTCATGGGTGGACAATGAAAGAGCTCACTGCATTAAAATACCGCTGGCCTATATGTAAGCCATCTGTACCTCAGGCATATTTAAATGCCGGCATACGTATATGCCGCACGTAACCTGAAGGTTAAAATATATTATTAAAATTACCAGTAATAAGAAATTGAAGAAATAAATTATTACAACTCATAAGTAATATATTATATGAAAACTGGTGCAGAGAGGAAATATTACTATTTTGTGGGTGGCTATTGTCCATGAAGGGAAAATAGTGGTATTAGCAATGTGTATGTTGGCCTCTTGTGTACATGAGTGTGCTATTACACTCGACGTTGTGTATGTTATTTTGTATCTGTCAAAGTATAAAATTTTTAGTTTCACCAACTGATATAATGGGTACGTGTCTGATTTTCATATATTTACTTGTTAATTTGTTGATTATGCTCAGTTGCGGAATTTTATGTGCATTATCCAATATGTGGTTGATTTCTTGAGGCACACTGTAGGCCACAGTGAGGTGGCTGGGGTCTCACCGCTGTTTCTGCTAACCAACTGCTGGTGTACTGCGAGCTGGTTGATGTATGTTTTAACTCTGAGGGGAGGTTTCATGTTTTATGATTACATCAAAGAGTCTATCAGGCGTGACTGTGTTTTTAGTGTTGTTCTAATTTCCTTGTGATGTTTCATAATAGATATAAAATTTTTCCATTGTGTTCATGTGGTTTCCTTCTCTTGTTTTGTAGACTACATCCATGACTTCCTTAATTTTGCCCATGGGATGGTTATTATCTAAAAGATGGGCAGCAAATTTTGACTTCCTCTGCATATATTTAAAATTGTTGTAGTGCGCTCTTTATATCTGTCATGAAAAGATCTGCCTGTCTATCCAGTATACGTCATGGTGCACTTTGGGCAATTCTGCACCAGTTTTCATATCATACATTAATTAAGAGTTATAATAATTTATTTCTTCAATTTCTTATTACTGGTAATTTTAATAACATATTTTAATACATTTTATAATTTACTGCATATTTTATTTCTTCGAAGTCCTGATTTTAATTGTAAACAGTAAGTTGACTAAAACATTTTATTCAGACAAATGTGAGAGCTCACATTTATACTTCAAATATGACAGCTACCTCTATTTATTAGTTCCTATCGCGCACGCCTGAAAATGGCTAAGGAATAGCTGAAACATGTTGTGTGATTTTATATATATTATGTATTGTCAACATTAAAATACAGAGTAGTGAATGAAGCTGTGCTTCGAGGTTGTTCTACTCTTCACATATGAATATTTTGTTTCAATGCAGGCATTTTACCTGAATACACTCGTACATATTATTGTTGCTGGCGACAAATTTGCCGTAAATGCGTTGCTGTTCAACACTCATTATTTTTATATAGTTGATGTGACGGGTAACTCAGCAGCACACATGGAATGCATTTGTGATTTCAGGCTTCCGCCACAATATTACGCAGTGTTGAGTGGTGATCCTTTACCACTCATTGCTGGGTAATATCCCAGAAGAGTGCAGATCTTATAGAGTGCGCTGTTGTGTTTCCACTGCAACAGTGGTTATGTGAACATGCCTCACTGTTACATTATGTGTATATTGCCTGTCTTGTTTTTATTTAAGTTCCTCAATTACCCAAGTTCCAATATATCTCATAATGGATAAACCTGAGGTAAAATACCATGTTTCATACAGCAGGTGGGAGCTACTAGCATAGTAAAGTATAGTGTGTAAAACTGGCATATTTGATGTGACTGTTGGCAGGACATTTGCAGGCAGCTACAGTAAATGACCAGATCTTCCCTCATGTAGCACATGGCTTCATGGACACGAACCCAACCATTCGAGAGCAGACGGTCAAGGTAAATGGGCTTCTAAGTGATAATGAGTGTCTTACCAGCAAGCAGCATGGTCCTAACATTTATGTGTGTTGCAGTCGGTGATTCACCTTGCTCCGAAGCTCAACTACAACAACCTGAATGTGGAGGTTATGCGCCACTTTGCCAGGCTGCAGTCCAAGGATGACCAGGTGAGAGGCATGTTACGAATGGGATGCCAGCTATGTTAAACAGTTGGTAACATTGTGCATTTTGTTTGCAGGGTGGCATAAGGACCAATACTACCGTATGTCTCGGCAAGATTGCTCAGCACCTCCATCCCCAGATACGACAAAAGGTTCTTATCTCTGCATTCATCCGTGCCATGCGGGACCCATTCCCTCCTGCCCGTAGTGCTGGTAAGGCGGCTCACTTGACTTCAAATTTCAGTTTGTTAGAACTCATCTCTCTGCCATTTCTGTACTCTTTCCTCCTGTTTGTTTGATGGAATAAAATGGCCCATGTGCATGCCATAGAGGTTTGTGTGGGTATAGAAGTAGAGCTCCTCTCATTCTTAACCTTTGTGCTCAATGAAAGTGGAGGGTTGTCTTCACATGTTGCTTGCTTTACCACCAGGGACAGAACCCCTGAAGCTGGGTGTGCTCTGGAGTCAGTCACATCATGTTCTTTTGTTAATACCAACTGTCTATATCTGCACTAGCATTCAGCCACTCTTTTAAGGTAACACCTCCATTTCTGTTCTGCATTTCTGGCTTTTTATTATTGTCTAGTATCCTGAGCCACATATAGTGAAGTGCCCATTTAATGTGCACCTTATTTAAGTTTCTTTTTGATTGAATGCCAAGTTTTCTGTATGTAATTTTTTCCTCAGCAGATGTGTTCTGCCCAGGGAAGTGTTAAATACGGCTTCATGAAATTTCAGCAGAACTGCTTTCCTTACTTTAATAAAAAGTGTTTTTTATTTGTACCAAAATTTTGCATTAATTCAGTCTCTTGTTTTGTGGAGTTTACTTTGAGGGTGTCCAAGAACAAAGTGATGAAAAAGGTAACTGAATGAAGAGAAGTAAATAAATGAAAATTGAGTGTGTGTGTAGGGTGATTAAGTGTGTTGAATTAGACACACAGCAATGCTGTGGAAATGGGGAAGTGCATACAGTATGCTCAACAATAGGAGACCAATTTACGGTTGGGAACAGAATTAAAATGTATATTGGAGAATAGGATATGATTCAGTGTGCTGTTGCAATAAGAACCCTTTGCCAGGTGTTTGCTTAGTGGCATTATCCCAAGCTGCATGTGGAGTCTGTCACAGCTGTTTTATGTTTAGGTGTGTTAGCACTAGCTGCCACACAGCAGTATTTTCTTCTGTCTGAGGTCGCAATACGCATTCTGCCTGCACTGTGCCAGCTCACAGTTGACCCAGAGAAGCCTGTGCGTGATAATGTGTTCAGGGCCATCAAGGGATTTCTGGGAAAGCTTGAAAAAGTGTCAGAGGATCCCACCCTGAGAGGATCAATGGGTAAGTGCAGGAGAATAAAGGACACTGAGTAAGCGTGGGACTTACAAGTAAAACTGACTTGTCAGGTTATGGTGACCGGCATTTTTGTTATTACTGCATTTGGTATGGAACACATCATGGGCTGTGATTTTGTGGTTTGTGCCCATTCAGTAATGTAATTGCCATTTCCTCAATAAGGTGGCCATACAGCTCTTCACTTTTCACAGGGCATAGTAGAATTATGGATATTTGTGTTTGTACCCATCCAGAAGGAACCAAACTTCATTTGTGATCGAGAACACAGACACAGAAATACGAGCTTACACGATGTGTATTAAGGAAATATGAATTTAACTCAGTTTTTCTGGGTCATTGCTGGTGATCATGGGTACAAATGATCAGGCTTCATGGAAGACTTGGAATTTCTTGAACGCCCAAGTGACTGTTGGCTTCCTAAGGATTGTTCTCCATGTAGATAGGTGATGGGTGTACTTCATGGCAGTTACGTTATGTTATGTTAGAAGTGCATCTTGGATGGGTAATGCCAGGTGCAGCAATTTGTTACCTTTATTTGTTGCATTGACATAAGATGAACACTGTGATTGTTGTTGCAGAGGCTGATGTCCATACGTCCACACCAAGCTTGTCCAATGCTGCTGCAACATGGGCAGGTTGGGCTGTGACTGCAGTCACTTCTAAATTTTACCGCAGTCAGTCTGACACAGTCAAGTCAATAACGCCAGTGACCAGCAGGACGCTGAGCAAGCCTGGCTCTCTGGGTACTGTTTGTTATTCACACACATTTGATTTTTACCTTGTCTAGTCTGATAATGCCATGTGGTAGCAAGGGACTGAGGACGTTTGGCTGTGCAGGTAGTGTTTGTTTTAACTTTTTTTGTATATTCCTTCACTCTCTACTCTTACTGTGGGCAGTGTGATAATGCCAGTTGCTAGCAGCAGTCAGCAAGCCCAGCTGTCTGGGCACTGTTTTCTGTAACTGTGTACAGTGTCTATGCAAAGTTCTTGTTCTGAGTGTGCAATCTGTTTGTAAAATTATATGATGGCTTTGATGATTGCCGTGGTTTACTAGACTTGATCGTCTTGCTTCTGCTGATGTATTCTGTTCTCAACTAAAGACACAGTGAAATCTTGGTAAAATGAAATTATCTTTGTTGTAATGAAATTTTCTTACATTAAAATTTATTAAAAATTTCAGAATAATAGACCTGGTGGCAGACTCCCACAGTATTTTGGCTAGGTGGAGGAATCATTTCTCCCAGCTGTTGAATATACAGGGGGTTAATGATGTTAGGCAGACTGAAGTACACACAGCAGAGCCACTAGTGCCTGAGCCCAGTGCCTTTGAGGTTGAGATGCCTATTGAGAAACTAAAAAGTCACAAATCACCAGGTATTGATCAGATTCCAGCAGAATTGATTAAAGCAGGGGGTAGGATTATTCGGTCTGAAATCCATAAACTTATTATTTCTATTTGGAATAAGGAGGAATTGCCTGAGGAATGGAAGGAGTCGGTCAGTGTGCCTATTTATAAGAAGGGTGATAAAACAGATTGTAGTAACTATCGAGGCATATCACTTTTGTCGACTACATACAAAATTTTACCCAACATTCTTTTGTCAAGGTTAACTCCATATGCAGAGGAAATTATTGGGGATCATCAGTGTGGATTTCGACGTAACAGGTCAACTACTGATCATGTATTCAGCATTCGTCAAATACTTGAGAAAAAATGGGAATACAATGAGGCAGTGCATCAGCTATTTATAGACTTCAAGAAAGCCTATGATTCAGTTAGGAGGGAGGTCTTGTATAATATTCTCATTGAGTTCGGTATCCCCAGGAAGCTAGTAAGGTTAATAAAAATGTGTCTAAGTGAAACGTGTAGCAGAGTTCGGGTAGGCAAACATCTGTCTGACACGTTTCCTATTAAGAATGGCTTGAAACAAAGAGATGCTCTGTCACCATTGCTTTTCAACTTTGCTTTAGAATATGCCATTAGGAGGGTTCAGGCAAACCAGGAGGGCTTGAAATTGAATGGTACACATCAGTTTCTGGTTTATGCTGATGATGTTAATATATTGGGTGGAAGCATACATAGTATAAAGAAAAATGCAGAAGATTTAATGATTGCTAGTAAGGAGATTGGTCTAGAAGTAAATGCTGAGAAAACTAAGTACATGGTCATGTCTCGAAATCAGAATGCAGGACACAATCCCAACATAATTATAGATAATAAATCCTTTGAAAGGGTGGAAGAATTCAAATATTTGGGAGCAACCCTAACGAATCGAAACTCCATTCATGAAGAAATTAAGAGCAGACTGAAGTCGGGGAATGCTTGCTATCATTCGGTGCAGAATCTTTTGTCTTCCAGGTTACTATCCAAAAACACAAAGATTAGGGTATACAGAACTATAATTTTACCTGTTGTTCTGTATGGATGTGAAACTTGGTCTCTCACATTGAGGGAGGAACAAAGACTGAGGGTGTTCGAGAATAGGGTGCTGAGGAGGATATTTGGGCCTAAGAGGGACGAGGCGACAGGGGATTGGAGAAGACTACATAATGAGGAACTTAACGACCTGTACTCATCACCAAATATTATTCGGGTAATGAAATCGAGAAGACTGAGATGGGCGGGGCATGTGGCACGTATGGGGGAGGAGAGAGGTGCATACCGGATTTTGGTGGGGAGACCCGAGGGAAGGTGACCACTTGGGAGACCCAGGCGTAGATGGGAGGATAATATTAAGATGGATATTCGGGAAGTGGGATGTGGGGGCATGAACTGGATTGAGCTGGCTGAGGATAGGGACAGGTGGCGGGCTCTTGTGAATGCGGTAATGAACCTTCGGGTTCCGTAAAATGCAGGGAATTTCTTGACTAGCTGAGAAACTGTTAGCTTCTCAAGCAGGCCTCTGCTCCATGGAGTTAGTTAGTTAGATAGTGGACATGTAAAGAAATGAATTGGAGAGAAACTTACCATGCCTACTTCGTAAAAATCCTGAAATTTTTCTGGCAGCCTATAGTAATTATTTCTTGGCACATTTGTGGAGCACTCCACTACTGTCCGTTACATGATCTGGGTCATATATCTTGGTCATCCACAAAACACCAAATGCTTGGTGTTGTGTTGGCAGTAGGGAGCCAACTCATATATTCTTTAAACTTTGTTATGCTGAATGATCCAGTGAGTGACGGGCTTGCTGACACAGCACTGCTCCATTCACTGGAATGTTCCTCAGTCGTGTTTCAAGAAACCTCATACATCTTTGTCCACTTCATTGTTTTTAGTACTACATCCTTTCCTCTGTGGTTGAATAACAGATTCGTGCTTCGTGACTTTCTGCTTGTGCTTCAGAAGCATAGTGTCTGTGGCCTGATTTCGTATTTTGTTAGGACATCACCTTTCTATATCTCTTCTAGAATTTTTTTCGTGCATAGAGAAAATTGCTTTTGCTTCATTTTCTCCTTCATAATGCTGTGCACACAAAAGACATTACTGAGAAATGAAATTATGGGAGTCACATTCAATGGTCACAAAATAAGAAGCGTGATTGAAACTGCTTTAAAACAATGTGCTTGTGGACTCTACCCTTTCTTACAGTATAATGTCACCAGTCGTGTTACACATAATCGTGCCAAATCTGCAGTGTGCACACATTCCTCCCACTTTTCTAGGAATCATAGATGATATACAATCAGTATGCTGTAAACAGTTACACCCAAACAGGCAGATACAGTTTGGGACTTAGCTTTGAAGTGCTGGGAAGTGGGGAAATGGGTGGGAGGTATATGGAAGGTACAGGTGTTATCCCTGCTGCAAGAATGGGTGGACATGATGTCACGTACCATTGGAAAATATTTACTGTACAAGCTGGCTTGAGAACAAAGTGGTAATATTTTCATCTACTGTGCAGTAATTAGAATTGGGCCGACAACACCATTTCATTGAGTGGAACTGCATTGTAGTTGGATGTGGCATTCCCACTGTGAGGGTTGCACAACACTGTTAATTGGTCACTAAATGTCTTGTCTACTGCTAGTGGCATGAGCAATGGTGTTTAAGTTGGGAGTGTATTTTGAAATCAGAATTCAGTCCCGAACAGTATGGGCAGGTGAGCTGTAGAGACATACCATATTTACCCAAATGCAGTAAGACTCTAATCTAGGGTGACCCCCCACATAAAACACATGCCAATGGGAACTATTTAGCTTAGTTTTGAGGGTTGTAGTGAGCAGACATGTTTTAGAGGGCTACAAAGTGAAGGAAATGGGTTACTACCTGGAAGATTATCAGGCTCTGGGCCAGGAGGTTTTCATGGCGGTCAGCGGCAGGGCATCTTGAAATGAGAGGAGGAAAACTTTCTGTAGGGCCTATGATCTTATGTGCAGCGGTCCTAGCAACTTTATTAGTGATCGGAGGAGTGGAGCAGAACCCTGGATCTGTTGACAACATTGTTCAAGTCTTGTGTAGTGGCTGCGACAGAAATTTAAAGTCGGGAACCCAGTGTGACTAGTGTGGCAAGTGGTATCATAACAGCTGTGGAAATGTGAAGTTTCAAGTGGCGGAGAGTGGGAAATGGAATTGCGACAGATGTAGATCTGAGAGACTCCGAGTTTTGGAAGAGAAACTGAGGGATGCTCAAATTCATATTGAATAGCTAAAAAAGAGAAACAAGGTGCTGGAGGAGCAGTTACTACTGACAGAATATGGAAAGGATGTTGGAAAATGGGACACGGCGACGGTAAAGCCTGGAGGTGAAAAGTGTTTAGTACTGGGTGACTCCATAGTAAGGAATGTTGGAGCAGAAAAATCAAATATGAGGGTCAAGTGTTTTCCGGGAATTAGATCTGATCAACTGCATAGAGTGATGGAGAACAGAGATTTAGGATGCGCAGATGCTGTTGTAATTCATGTGGGGACAAATGGCATAAGAAGATCTATTAACCTAGACTACATTATGGGAGAAGTGTATGATCTTGTGAACACAGCGAAGTCAAAATTTCCGGACTTGAGATTCGTGCTTAGCGGTGTTTTGAGAAGTAGAGGCGTGTCATGGCGGCGTGTTGGGGCGACAAATGACAGACTCGAATGGGTAGTTAGGAATCTAGGAGCTACCTTCGTGGACCCAAATAGTTGGATTCGAGATGGGGACTTCGGTAGAGACAGACTTCACCTTAACAGAAGTGGAGCGAGACATCTTGGCGACCTCTACTCCAGAGTCTGTGGACTAGGCGGCGAATGTCAGAAGGTGATAAATAAATGACAGCATACGGCGGGGAGTGAGTTCAGTGAGGAGACACCAGAAGGATCCAGAAAGAAGACAAAACAAGAAAATTCTACGTTGGGGCAGGAAGAGGAGGAGGCGGAAGAAGAATCTGAAAAAGAGATGATGGATAGTGCAGGGAAGAAGAGAAAAGACAGGACAAGGGACGAAATCCTAACCATGGCACTGGCATACAAAATCAAGGGCAAGTCAGTGGTTCTGCTGCAGGTAAATTGCAGAAGTATTTACAATAAAGCCTTAGAGTTCTGGAATTTAGTGGATACATATAATCCTGACATTATAACAGGTATGGAGTCATGTCTTAGAGAGGAAATAGGAAACGCTGAAATATTTAGGGCTGACTTCTCGACTTCTAGAAGAGAGAGGCATACTTGAGGTGGGGGTGTGTTTATTTGTGTTAAAAATAACATTGCCTGCTCGGAGCTATGGGTTGATGATTTTGAGATAATAGCAGTTGAGGTAAGAGCCAGTGATCCAAAAATCACGTGGGAAATCGTAGGCATTTACAGAGCCCCAAATGAGGACATACGGGTTATTGAAAGGTTGGCTGTTTGAAAAAGTTTTTGGGGAAATTCCACGAAGCGGAGCATTATAGGAGGCGATTTGAACTTGCTGCAAGTAGATTGGAAGGGGTTCGCGGAAGGTACTAGTGATACTCAGGCTTTTATAAAGAGATTGGTATGGGACAACAGGTACACTCAGGTAGTTGAAAAACTGACCTTAGGGGATTCATTACTGGACGTTTACCTTGTTCGACCTGAAAGTGCACTTGTATCTTGCGGTATTGTACAGAGGATCAGTGACCATTGGGGGGTGTTATTAGAAATGGAATGGGAAGAAAGTGTAGTTGGGACTCAAGAGAAAAGATTTTTACCTGTGTACCACAAAACAAATGTTTTAGGGCTGCAAAATTTTCTCCGGGATAAATTACCAATATGGGCAAATAATGGTAGCTGCATTGAAGATATGTGGAAAAATTTCAAGGACATAGTTTTCGAGAGTATAGAGAGATTTGTTCTGCATAAAATTCTGAAAAAAAAATCTGGATCCTGAATACTACAACAAAGAAGTGAAGCATCTGAAGGTAAACGTCAGAAGAGCATACAATAGGAGAAAATTAGGAGAGCATTACCATGCCGTGCTGAAACGGCTATCCGAGAAATTGTTGACAGCAAAAAGAAATGCACAGGAAACATTCTTGCATTCAGTATTACAAAATGAAGGTATATGCTGGTCGGAGTTTTACAGGTATGTAAAAAGGCTTAAAGGAAATAGGGAAAATATTCCTACGATCAAGGACTCTAATGGAGGGCTCATCACTGACCCAGTAGGAAAGGCAAATAATCTAAACAACTATTATGCTTCTGTCTTCAGCTGTGAGCGGGACATCCCGGAAATAAGATCAACTCTCTACGATGAACCGTTCACCATTAAAACTAGCATTATTAAGAAGTGGTTAGCAATGATCGGGAGAAACAAATCAGTAGGACCAGACGGCATTCCTGGCGAAATACTGAAAATGGGTGGGGAAGCCATGATTCCGTACCTGGCTCGATTGCTAGACATAACTATTAACAATGGCACTATACCAAGAGACTGGAAAACAGCCATAGTGATTCCTGTTTACAAAGGAGGTGATTGTTCGGTAATCAAAAATTACAGGCTGCTTAGTTTAACCTCAGTGGTATGCAAACAAATGGAACATGTCTTAGCAGGGTATATACGACAAGTGTGGGAAAATAGTTATTGGTTATACGAGGGACAGCATGGCTTCTGACCGGGATACTCATGCGAGAGTCAAATAATTACAGTCTGTCAAGACACATCAGACGCCCTAGACAAAGGAGCCAGGTTAGATGTGATCATAATAGATTTTTCGAAAGCTTTTGATATAGTCCCTCACGATCAGCTGCTCAGGAAAATTGCAGCCTCGGGCGTGGATTCAAGGGTAGTCATATGGATTAGGGAATTTCTGTTAGGTCGCTAGAGTGACTTCAGGCATACCTCAAGGGACTGTTTTGGGCCCATTTTTGTTCCTAGCTTACGTAAACGATATTTGGAGTAACATGGAATCAAAAGTTAGACTTTTCGCAGACGGTTGTATAATATATAGGAAAATCTTAAACATTAAGGATGTAGGAAAATTACAGGCAGATCTGGATAGATTAGGGGATTGGGTGGTAGAAAATGAGATGAAAATAAATCTGAATAAAAGTAAGGCTCTAAGCTTCATGAAAGCCCAGGTGAAGGCCCCGCTAAATTATTCCCTTAGGGACCAAAATATTCCTGAAGCTAGCTGTTGCAAATATTTGGGAATTATCATGCTAAGTGATTTAAGCTGGGCTGATCAGGTAAACTACACCGTGCAAAAAGCCTGGAAGGCACTACATTTCATAATGCGTGTTTTGAAAAAGGGAAATAATACGAAAAGCTTAGCCTATACGTCACTAATATGCTCGATTCTCGAATATGGGGTGGTGTGCTGGGACCCATACAGGGAATGTCAGATAAATGCTTTAGACCACGTACAAAAGAAAGCGGCTAAATGTGCGCAACATACTGGAGGCTTAGTCTGGGAATCTTTGGCGCAGTGTGGGAAGATAGCACGCATGTGTGTGCTCTTCAAAGTGTATACTGGTGATTGGGCGTGGAAAGCTATAGGGTATAGGTTACAGGCACCATGCTACCTAAGCAGGGGTGACCATTTTTTGGAAAATTAGGGCCAGGAAACAAAGAACACACGTCGGGAAATATTCCTTTGTAAATAGGACCATTAAAGACTGGAACCAGCTACCTGAGGAGGTGCTAGGGACTTCCCCCGGTAAAC
>BLKM01003222.1:0-10777 GCA_013340265.1 Coptotermes formosanus
GGCTAATGTGTATGTGTGTGATGATAGAAGAGTGATCAAAGGTGCCATGGATCTTGTGCAGCAACCAGAATTATGTGAGTAATAAAATATTTACCCCACATTTATAGAATGCACGTAATTTGCAGGACTAAATTTATTGTAGAAATTCGTGAATATTTTTTCCCGAATTCACCAATTCATAAACACACTGCGAAATTTTTTTTCATTAAATTTGAACGAAAAGTCTACGAGATATGCTTTTTTATCTAAGAGCAAGCGTTAGAAATTAAATGCCCAGAGAAAAACCTCGGCTGGGGGACCCGCGCCAGGGCATTTAATCGCGGAGTGAAAGGGTTAAACATTCCATCGTGATAATATATAAATTGTAAAGAAATAAACCTTCAATCATGCCAAAACCTTTTTATTTTTTCAGAGATTTAGTGCATTTTATAACATTTTTTGGCCAACTTAGCCATCGTCATAGAATACAACCTTGTATGTAATAAGTGGGAGATAATTATCAACAAAAAGTATTACAAAAAGGAAATGAGATCTCATTTTTCACATAAAATAGCAGCACCTCCCACGTATTCCATACACAGTTGTATTATCTGAAGATGGCCAAGTTAGCCGACATGTCGCAAAACATAATAAATCTCTGAAAAAAATAGAATGTTTTGCTGTGATTGATGGTTTATTTCTTTACACTTTACATATTCTTAACCTTGGCACAAGATAGAGATGAGTAACGAGCACTGGTCATTTTATGCACCTCCTGAACAGAAGGCTCCGTAGATGTCAGAATAACAATTACGTGCAAGCTTACAGAATTTTCAACTTTGTTTACATCCGGCTGTTGCTAATGACCTGTGGAATGTCCAATGCAATTACTTACAAAGAAAATTTTGTAGCACATGTATTAGCCAGTGAGCATGAAAGATACGAGAAAACCACCTGATTCTGAATTTCCAAGCAATGTGTCACACAACTGGCAATTCTGTCACACGATACACACCTCTGATGCAGGAACTCCTCATTAGTGGTTACACAGAGAGATGAAGGAAATAATCTGTGTACCCAGACAACAGCATCTAACATCCTTCAGTCGAACTGCACTGGATGGGGCAGTGGGTCCGACTGGGCATTCCTGGCTTGGTCTTAAGATGATAAGCTCCTAATAACAGATGCACACTGGGACTTCCTGGATGGGCCTCAATCAGCGAAAACCACAAGACTCTAAAACATTTAGAATAGACACAGTTTCACTGACGTGTCTCCATGACTGTAGGCAATAAACCATTCACAATTCAATTTTTTCAACCCTGGAGGTGGATGCAGCATGCCACCCCCCAAATTTTAAGTTCAGTTTTGTCCCAATGCCACAGTTAAAAGCATTTACAATGAACTGCAAGTCTTACAAAGAGAATTACACAATGTCCAATGATATTTGTATCTACTATGTATCTACAATCGTGTGCTATGCATAGGGCTTGATATAAATCCAAAAACATCAGGCCAGCGACACTATGTGCAATTTTCATTTAATAAGCAGGGCTCTGAACAGTCACTAGCAGGTGCAGCAATGAACAACCATTATTGCTGCAAGCCAATTTACTAACACCCCACCCACAGGCTCACAGGTTTGTAGTGGCTAACAAAATGGCAACAACTCATAATCATATTGTTTGTAAGTATGTGTCTGTAGTGTCCAATTTAATGACAAAGCTGATGATACACTGAGTCTGTTTCCTAAAAACACACAACCCAACTACTCACATGACACACACCTTCATTGTATGGTCCTTCCATTACAGGTGATGTGCACAGTGCAGGTGAGCTTCGTGCATCTTGTGAGATCTGACAGTCTAATGAAGATGATAGTCTTCTGGTGTATGACGCCATGTAGTCTGGCACAGAAGTATCAGTGTTCGAGAGACACTTCCTGCCACCATCACGGTGGAAGATGAAGGCTGCTATGCAATGATACCTCTCTCTAGCACCAATGACCTGGGCCTAGGGCAGTACAAATAAGTGGGTCCAGTGGTTCAGAAAGGGGCCCAAGCCCTGACTATGTTGTGTATGTTTTTGTAGTTCTCGCTCATATTATTATTTGACGCCCGTACAAATTAACACTTTCAGACCAAGTCCACGTAACTTTACAACTGAGCATCAGTCTTTCCAATCTAGTGTCAATGAATTTTAGCCAGCCCACCCTTGATGAGGGGATCTGAAAAAATTTGTCCACTGAGGCCCGAACCTCCTCTTGGTGGCCCTGCAACTCTCTCCCAGACTACACGGCATTCCATTCCACAAGATAGTCATCATCATGCATCTTTCTTCCCGACTTCAAACCCAGGGGGCTCCCAGAAGAGAATATACAGAGGCCAGAAGAGGATGTGCAAAAGCCACAACCGCAGTCTGACTCATCATCACTTGCAATGGTGTCTTGTCACTGTTGCCTGTAAAAATAACAAACATTATTATCAAATCTTAATGGCAGTTGTTAATATTATAGTGACGTGAAGACAACTTAGTCACTCGGATGATGGTGACAGTATGTTCCTCTCAAATGGCAGCCATACAATGTAAAAACCAGACTGTTAATATCATGTGAACAACCTGCTAACATCAAAGACTATTTGTAAATAAGGCTGTCCCTGTTCTGAATGAAGTATCAAGCCACGAAGGTACAAGGGGGAGTAGCAGCTTAGGGCTCAACATATTACTAATATTTCCACCAGGCACAAGTGGATGCCTTCACACACCTGCTGCTTTACCCCACACACTGACTGAATAGCAAATTCGGTGAGTCTCAGAGCCTGTCTGGATGCTCGTCCCTAGCTACTGCTGTTGCCAATAATCTATGGAATGCGAAATGCAAAATTCAAGAAAAACCACCCAATTCAGAACTTTGAAGCGATGTGTCACACAACTGGCAACTCTGTCACGCGATACACACCCATGATGCAGAGACTCCTCATTAGTGGTTACCGAGGGCAATGATCTTTGCACCCATCTAACATCCTTCAGTCAGATTGCACTGGATGGGGCAGCAGGTCCACTGGGCACTACCGTCTTGTTCTTAAGATAAGCTCCTCAAGATAGGCACACTCTGGGATGTCCTGGATACTCCTCAGTCAGCCCAATCCACAAGATTCTAGAACATTTAGAACAGACATAGTTTCACTGATGTGTCCCCACAACTGTAGGCAATAGATCACACACATTTCACATTCAAAATTCAATCTTTTCAACCCTTGAGGTGGATGCAGCATGCCACCTCCCAAAATATCTATTCAATTTTGTCCCAATGCCATGCTTAAAAGCTTTTACAATGAAGTAAAACTCTTACAAACAAAATTATACAATCTGCAATCATATCTGAAGCCACTGTGTGTCTGTATCAAGAGTCACTAGCAGGTCAGGCAAAGAGCAACCACTACTGCTGCAAGCCAACTTACCCCTCACCCAAAAGCTCATATGATAGTACTGGCTACTGAAGTGGCAACAAATCATGATCGCCTTGTTTGTAAGTGTATTTCTACAGTGTCCAAATTAATGACAAAGCTGATGATGCATTGAGAACAACACACATCGCAACTCTTGACATGACACACACCTTGAATGGACGGTCCATCCATTATAGATGACATGCATGATGAAGGTGAACTTCCTACATCTTGTGAGATCTGACAGTAAAATGATGATCACAGCCTTCTGGTGTGTGATGCCGTGTAGTCTGGCAGACAGGTATCAGTGCTCCAGAGACACTTTCTGCCACCATCAGGGTACAAGATGAAGGCAGCAGGCTCCAACATAACGACACCTCTCTGCCAGGCCACACAACGTCACATTACACAAGATATTCATCTTCATGAATATTTCTTCCCCACTCCAATCCCAGTGGGCTCCCAGAAGAGGATGTGTAGAGGCCACAAACACAGTCTCGTTCATCGTCATCATTTGAAATGGCATCCTGTCACTGCTGCCTGTAAAAATACTGTACATTATTTTCAGCTCTTAATGGCAGTTGTTAAAATGGTCACCTGAACAAAAGTAAGTCACTCTGAAGATGGTGACTGTGTGTTCCCCTCAAATAGCAGCTATGCTGTATAAAAACCAGAAGACTACAATCATCTGAACAACCTGCACTATTTGTGAATAAGATTATCCCTGTGCTGAATGAAGCATCAAGCCATGAATGTACGAGGGGGAGCCACAGGATAGGGCTCAACATATTCTTAATACTGGCACCAGAAACAAGCAGGTGCCTTGATGCCCCTGCTGCTTTACTTCATATACTGACTGAATAGGAAAGTGGCTGAGCCTCAGAGCTTGTCTGGATGCTCTTCTATAGCTACTACTATTCCCAATAATCTATGGAATGTAAAATGCAAAATTGAGGAAAAACCACTTCATTCGGAAGTCCCAAGCAACGTGTCACACAACCAGCAACTCTGTCACATGATACACACCTCTGATACAGACTCCTCATTAGTGGTTACACAGACAGACCAGGGCAATGATCAATGTACCCAGGCAACAGCATCTAACATCCATCAGTCACACTGCACTGGATGGGGCAGTGTGTCCACTGGGCACTCGTCCTGGTTTTAAGATGATAAGTTCCTCAAGACAGGTGTACACCGTGGTATCCTGGATGCTGCTGTCAGTCAGTCGGCCAATACCACAAGATTCTAAAACATTTAAAACAGACATTATTCTCTGATGCATCTCCATGACTGTAGGTAATAAAGCATACATATTTGACATTCATAATTCAATCTTTTCAACCCTGGAGGAGGACACAGCATGCCACCCTCCCCAAAATGTCAGTTCAATTTTGTCCCAATGCCATGCTTAAAAGCATTTACAATAAAGTAGAAGTCTTACAAAAAATTACAAAATCTCCATTACCACTGCAAGCCAACTCCTCCCCCCACCCCCAACCAAAGCTCACTGAATAGTACCAGTCACTGAGATGGCAACAACATATTATCACCTTGTTTGTAACTGTATTTCTGCAGTGTCCAAATTAATGACAAGGCTGATGACGCACTGAGTTTCAGTTTGTTAAAATTATGGTCACGTGAACTACAAGTCACAATGAAGTTTGCTCCAGTATGTTCCTCCCAAACATCAGAATAAACCACGCCCCCACTAGCGTAAAAACCAACTCACCAACGTGAGACACTTCTTGTATGATAGGCCATTATGTTTACAATCCACGTGAATCACAAGCTTATACAAACCACGACCATCAAAAAGAAACTGAAACTCCAAGCTATCTTCTGTTATCAGTGTTTTCCTGCCTGCCCTCCTAGCAACCTCTTATTTGCCACTTGTTACACTGATATCTCTACGTGATTTTGAACATGTGAATCCAACCAAGACAAATGGTTTTTATTCTGCTGCCACCATGAGAATGGGTCCTGCTGCAACAACTAACAGGTTCCCTCAAATATCTTTTATACCCTTCACGCAGTGACTTGTTCTCTTAGAGACCTACTTGTACTTAAACGTCTTATTTGAACACAATTTTCACACACACAATCCTTTAATGTCACTCATACTACAAGAAAGTCAACATATTAAGCTTCTGGCTATTCATTGGCTTCGAACGTACGTATCCCACCTCACAACCACCGATAACCCTTACAACCACGCCATCACGATAGCGACCGATGGTGAACCTGTTGGTCACAGATCATTTAGTTTAGCTCTTGGTTAACGCGTAGTGGAAACTATACGACCTATGGTGGGTGCCATGGGTTAGAGATAGGGAAGAGATCGCACCACAGGTCGTATAACAGCCCCATGGGCGTTGATACGGTGGAACTTTCACCAATGCGGCATGGATCATATACGACGCCCCATTGATCCAGTACCGCCGATTCTCTCATCTCTAAATTACACAACCCTGACCAGAGGTTAAAACCTATTACAGATTGCAACTCCGTGGAAACGTGAAATTACAGCGCCACCAGCGAAATCTTCCCCTAATTTATCCGGCGTAGTTCAGTTCCCCCTAGTGGCAACTTGTGGAACTATGGAGCATTACAGCGTTAAAGCGGTCAAATCACCCTCATTTCTGTTCTGTGCTGGTCACGCACGACGCGGTCTTTTCCAACCACTCGGACCGTAATCACTACGAAAAAACAGCAACTTTCGAAATTATCACGAACCAAGCAAATACACTTTTTGGGCGATATACCTTATTCATTAACATTCTATTTCTCCGACATAATTATGCTCAGGTCAAAAAACACTGTAAAATAAAACGGTATATTTATTACACAGTATAAACCAAGAAATACCGTCTGCTGCAATGGTATGCACACTATAAAGTATATTTACTACCGAGACCATGTATTTATTTCGTTTGCAATAGAGATAGTGGTGATACAAAGCTTGGAAAATGCAGGATATCATGATTCAAAAGTATAGTCTTCTTGGTTATGTGACTAGCGAGGCTGAATGGTGGATGCCAGGGTTATGGCCACGACATACTGCCTTCGCCTTTTGATGGCCTGTGCAGACACACCAAGAATGCTCCTCCAAAACATTCATAGCCATCTACCACACGCTGTCTTAAATCCACACCACCTTATGAATCATCACAACTTTGACTACATCAAATCGTGTGCTAAAGACTATTCTGGATGTCTTATGCGTAGGAGGAAATGTCGCACGAAGAAAACAGGATTACAGAAGAGCAGCATGTTTCTACACACACGGAACTTAAAATTATGTACTTTTCTCCCAAAAAACTAAGGAAACGAAATCTGAAATTCTTCGTCATCACAGACATCACCAGTATAAATCCACATTTTGGGGTCAAAGTCACATGTGGTGAATTTCAAAAGATCTGCTAAAATTCTACCACAAGGAGAATAACACACTTAAAACAACCATTGTAGTTGGCAGTCACAATTTTGAACCGTTCAGCTGGACGGCACTAGATAGCATAACGAGTTACATTGAAACCGGTCAATAATGAATGCCACTTTACTCTTGAGGCCGAAGGAGATTTTCGTCCGTATTACCCCTTGCTTTCCAGTGGGGTGACTGAAATATGACACATCGCATTCACTGCGCATGCGCTACAAGCAGAGCAACTTAGGTTGACGTCGGTCAACAACGAAGGGCACTTTACTCTTGAAGCCGAAAAAGTTTTTCGTCCGTATCACCCCTCGCATTGCAGTGCGGTGACTGAGATATGACACATACCAAACCCTGCGCATGCGTTACGTCCAGTTCAAGCTAGATTGAAATAGTTCAGTGATGAAGGCCATTTTACTCTGGAGGCCAATAGAGTTTTTCGTCCCTGTCTCCCCTCATATCTCAGTGGGGTGACTGAAACATGCCACATGGCACACTCTGCGCAACCATTGCGTGCTGTGCAACTTAGAATCAAATCGGTGAGTAATGAAGGGCTCTTTACTATTGAGGCCGAAACAGTTTATCGTCCTATATCCCCCTGCACTGCAGTAAAGTGAATGAGATATGCCATATGGCACTCCGTTCGCTTGCGCTAGAAGCAGTGCATGTTCGATTGAAGTCGATCAGCAAAGAAGGGTAATATACTCTTGAGGCCGAAACGGTTTTTCGTGTCTTTCTAGCTGTACATTGCAGTGGGGTGACTGAAAAATGCCACATGGCACTACTTCCGCATGCGTTGCGTTCAATAGAAGGTAGGTTGAAATCGGTCAGTAATGAGGGGCACTTTACTGCAGGGGCCGAAATAGTTTTTCGTCCCTATTTTCCCACGCATTGCAGTGGGGTGGCTGAAACTTGCCACATGTCACCCTATACGCAAGCGTTACGGACCCAGCAAGTTAGTTTTGGATCGGTCAGTAATGAAGGGCACTTTACCACTGTGACCGAAAAACTGTTCGTCCGTATCTACCCTCGCATTGAAGTAGGGTGATTGATATATGTCACATGGCACTACATGTGTATGCACTACAAACAGTGCAAGATAGGTTGAAGTCGGTCAGTAATGAAGGGCACTTTACTCTTGAGACTAAAACAGTTTTTCGTCTTCCTTATCTCCCCGCCCATTGCAGTGGAGTGACTGAAATATGTCACGTTAAACTCCCTGTGCATACGCCACGTGCAGTATAAGTTCGGTTAAAATCGGTCAGTAATAAACAGTACTTTACTCCTGAGGCCGAAATATTTATTCTTCGAATCTCCACTCGCATTGCAGTGGGGTGACTGACATATGCCACATGGCACGCCCTGCGCATGCATTAGAAGCAGCTGAAGTCGCTCGCTAATGAAGGGCACTTTACTTTTGAGGCCGAAACAGATTTTCGTCCGTATCTCCGCTCGCATTGCTGTGGGGTGACTGAAAATTGCGATATGGCACTCTCTGAGCATGCGTTACGTGCAGTGCGAGTCACACTGAAAGCGGTAAGCAAGGAATGGCACTTTACACTTGAGCCCGAAACAGTTCTTCGTACGCACTTTCCGTCCCATTAGAGTGCGGTAATTGGAACGTGCCACAGTGCACGCCCTGCGCATGCGCTACAAGCATGTTTTCTTCGGTTTAAATCGGTCAGTAATGAAGGGTAGTTTACTCCAGTTGCCGAGAGAATCTTTCGTCCTATCTTCCCTCGCATTACAATTGGGTGACTGAAACTTGCCACAGTCCACGCCCTGCACATGCGCCACCAGCAGTATAAGTTCGGTTGAAATCGGTCAGTGATGAAGGGTACTTTACCCATGAGGCTGAAACACTTATTCGTCCCTATCTCCCCACGCATTGCTGTGTGGTCATTTACATACGCCACATGGCACTCGCTGCGCATGCGCTACAAGTAGTGCTAGTTAGGTTGAAGTCGGCCAGTAATGAAGGGCACTTTACCCGAGGGCGAAACAGTTTTTCGTTTGTATCTCCCCTCACATTGCAGTGGGGTGACTGACATATGCCACATAGCACTCCCTGCGCATGCGCTACTAGCAGTCCAATTTAGGTTCAAGTCGGTCACTAATGAAGGGCACCTTATTCGCTAGGCCGAAAGAGTTTTTCGTCCGTACCTCCCCTCGCATTGCAGTGGGGTGACTGAAAATTGCAATGTGGCACTCGCTCCTCATGCATTATGGGCAGTGGAAGTTACCTTGAAATCGGCCAGTAACGAAGAGCACTTTATTCCAAACACCAAAAGAGTTTTTCATCCGTGTCTCTCCTCGCATTACAATGGGGTGACTGAAATATGCGACATGGGACTCCCTGAGCATGTGTTACGTACAGTGCAAGTTGGCCTGAAATAGGTAAGAGCACTTTACTCTTGAGGCCGAAACAGGTTTTCTTCCTTATCTCCTCTCGTAATCCACGGGGGTGACTGAAATATGCCACATGGCAGTCCCTGCACATGCATTACGGGCAGTGTGAGTTAGCCCTTACACTACGAATGGCGACTGTCGTAGTCGCGCTGGGGGCATTTAAACAGTCTGTCTGCGACGAATGACGACGTGAGTCGTCGTCAATATTGTGTCGAATTTGGAAGCATTTTTTTCACCCCTATCCCACGTACCGCTCAGGAATTCTGTGTGGTATATTCCCTGAAGGTGAGAGCTGGTGTGTGCAGTTATAAATGTTCCCTGTCCACCCCTGTAAGGCCTCCAACAGTCGCGATATGTATGTCAACACATTGGTGAACTGCGCATTTCTCTGCTGAGTAATATCGCCTGGAGAAGGAGTGTTTTGTTTATCAGTTGCACTGGAGTCGTGTGTGGGTTGAAAATCAACAGTGTGCTATGAGGCCAGTTACTAATTGACGACCGAATGGTTTTCAGTGACCAACTGTACCGCGTATTTTCAGACCGAACTAATACAAAAATACCGGAGATATCCATGAAAATCTATGTGTACAGCTACAGGACGGCTCACAGGCCTGTCTGTTGTAGTTCTGGGGTATACTGTGGGAGTTGTGTGGCAGAAATGTGTAACACGGCGGTCTAATGTAGTAAAAATGTCGTGTTCACCCTCGAAATACGTGGAATTTTTCACAGCATTTACGTCCTAGGCTTAGATCTGTTTTGCTCTCATCATGTAAGTCGGTCATTAGTTAGGGTATTAGATTTATGAGGGCATAGGAATACAAAACCGTCTTTGTAACAGACCAGGGTAGTGTTCGGCAAGCAGTAGCAATAACAAAACTGTCGCACCGCGAGAGGGGGAGGAGGAGGAGGAGGAGGAGGAAATAATCACGTCCACTGTTTTTCACAGCGAAGCCACGAGGTAGTAACACAGCCCAACAAATGACCTTCACAAGATGAACTCATACAATGTTTCCCACATCCGACTTACGTTGCCCCAGCTGTGTTTAGATATACAAACATTCCGATGTTCTGCCGTGGTCGCGAAGGCTTGATAACCCAAGCCATTAGAGACTGACAGAGACCCAACCAAGGGGAGGTATATAACCGACCATGGAAAATACAGTCTTTTGAAACATTCAACCAGGCTTGCGCTAAATTCTATAACCCCTCGGAACATTTGGCAGTGGACAAAGTAATTGTAAAATTCAAAGGCAGGGTTATATTCAGACAGTACATTTCCATAAAAAGGGAACGTTTCGACATCGAAATTTATAAACTGTGTGCTGAATCAGGTTATACACATGACATGAGAGTGTACTTACGTAGACTCGTGCTGCGGCTCTGACGACACGAGTGCAACACACGCGTGGCACCTTGTTTCGCGGATTTTCACACGAAAACTAATTTGTGTAAATAGTGCGGGCTAATGTGTATGTGTGTGATGATAGAAGAGTGATCAAAGGTGCCA
>BLKM01003224.1:0-10493 GCA_013340265.1 Coptotermes formosanus
CTTCCACACAGAGCAATCTAAGATGCTCACAGAAGGCATAATGAAGAAGTATGATTACTTTCTTCCACACAGAGCAATCTAAGATGCTTACAGAAGGCATAATGAAGAGGTATGATTACTTTCTTCCACACAGAGCAATCTAAGATGCTCACAGAAGGCATAATGAAGAAGTATGATTACTTTCTTCCACACAGAGCAATCTAAGATGCTTACAGAAGGCATAATGAAGAGGTATATTTATTTTTTCCACACTTAACAATCTAAGATGCTTACAGAAAGCGTAAAGAAGCAGTCTGATATGCATCACATTTAACGATCTGTAAAACTGACCTCACGCCAAGATATCTGATCATGATTCCGAAATTCATGAAGAGCGGCTGACTGAAGTTTCCTGTTTATTTGGACATGTAACTGTTACTTCGTGTGGCTTATAAAGTCACTTCTTATCTGGATGCGGTATAAGGTAGCACGACATCAATTAGTATTCTCACCTGTTCAAAATAAGCAGATTTTATTAGGGATAATATCAGGACCGAAGATCGAGGAATTAACAGAAACTAGAGAAAAGTACACGGTGAGAAACTACACAACTTGTAGACTATTCTACACCACATATGGGCGTAAACAAACTGTAGAAGATAAGATGAATGAGGCATGTAGTACGCATGGGACGACATGAGAATACATACAGAATTTCAGTCGATCACGCTAATGGCAAGAAATAAACTGGAAGCCTTAGAAGTAGAAGTAACAACATTAAAGTGTATATTAGATGAAACAGAATTTGTAGGCGTGGGCTGGATTCACCTGACTCAAAATATTACTCAGTACTGAATATTTTTAGGTTCCGTTAAAGCCTGGAAGGACGAGTGCGCTGAACATCTGGGCGGCTGTCGTATTCTCAAGAAAGACTTCGATTCATCGAAGTCAGTACGATACAAATACTGCCCGCGGCTACTGAAGTGCAAATCCAAGGACTGCCAGTTGACGAATGCACTTATATACATGTACAGTCACCATAATATTGACGAGTGACACGTTGTATGGGTCAACACACAGCTCGAACAGCCGAACGAAGTCAACATCTCCGCTGGAACACGGAATGCCGGACACATGAATCACGTGAGTGTTAAACAATTTGAACGTTCACGCAGAAGACATGGTCACTTAAATTAAGGACAAAGTCCGTGACCCTGATAACTAATTGACGAAAAATAAAGCAGTTGATAACACACTGGAGACATCAACTAACAAAATGTCTGCAGTGAGACGAACCTAGTTACCATTCGATTTGAATCAGCAGTAGAAGTACTACCGACTTGGATTTGGCGTGGAGAGTAGCCCAAGTGGACGAAAGAATAAGGAAAATTACTGTACAGTGACGCCACAGGGTGGTTATTTGTTGCCAAGAAGAATGGGCTGGTGCTTTGTCTTCAGACAGATGAGCCTTCCAGAGAAGAATAAGCCGAATACAGACATCTGTGTCAGAATGCTGCTTCCACACGCTGTAGAGTTCAATAATATCAGGCATCTTGAGTGCACTTTACTGAATTAATAAACGTCATAACTTGGCATTACATAACAAAACATTTGGTTCCTGACGTGGGAAGTCAAACAGATTGCATAAATAATCAGACGTGGTGCATGACGGCGACCGTCTCGGCGGCACTCCCGTCATTGTGAGGAAGATTAGTCTGTTTGAGGCTGAAACAAAATGTTGGAAGCCCATCATCAATTCGAGCAACATGAAGTCGAGTTATTTTTTTCTGTATCTAGATGCACAGACCGTGTTGCAACAGTATTCATTATCATATAAATTGGTCCTACGTTTCTTGGCCGGGTTAATGCGTTTCAATAAAGTTGGTACAGCTGCGGCTCAGGCTGAGAGTGGCGAGCTGCCGGATCCATCCCTTCTCACTCCCTGGCCCTATTCAGTCAATATAAAACAACCACCAACTCTTCTTTCTCCCCCGCTCTACCCCCTCATCCGTGTACAGCCCTTCTCCCATTTTCCTTAGCTTTCTTATCCAATTCCTGTCCTTGTTTCGTTGGAGACACCTTGTTACCAAAACCTCAACCGCGAACCCGACTGCCTTGTCAAGTAAGCATTTGTAAAAATTGAAACTAACTACTAGTTTCGTTAGCGGTCGGGGTCGTGTTGGGAACAGAACAGGTCAGAGGTGAGTGGAAGAAGAGACAAGAGAAAGGAAAGATTCCCCCCCCCCTTTTTTTTGTCAAGACGCGGATTTGGTTGACTCAAGTTGAAGGAGAGGGTGCCGGAGGAACGAGGGCACAACCCAGTACAGGCTTCTGACAGACGCCACACAATTAGGCCAATCCGACGGCGCCTTGCATATCTCGACACGAAGCACACTTGACGGGCGAGACAGCACCTCACCCTGTACAGAACAGATGACACACAAATTGCAAACTGGGGTAGAAAAATGAAACTTGAAAGAAAGGCATTACGTGCAAATCAACTGCTCGCATAGCGGTTTCTGCGGTTTTGAAAAACAGCATGGCGGCTTCGTTATTAAGCACAACCCAGCAACATTGTACATCACGCTGCCTGTTGAAATTTCTATTATTGAGGACTGATTTGGACAAAACAATAAGAATTACGCCACAGGACAATTAATAAAATTATCACAAGAGAAACTACTGCCTTACTGGATATGACGCCTAAATGTCTGTACATCACATCGCAAGACGCAGCAATCTTCACAGTCACCATGGTGAGAATATATCGTATCTCACAAAATCATCATGCTTGGCCGCGAAGCTCTGTGTATTACCTCAAATGGTTCAGATGCAATCATCGAAGGAAATGTAATAACGCTGTGAGAGTAATTCCTCTATATTTTGATGTGAACTCACCTCATTTATTTGTGTCAATATCTACAGAAAAACTCTTCAAATAATTGTAGCTTACACGTCTGATTTTGTGGTGAATATAAGGGCGCAGTATCACGAAATAAAGTTTAGTTCCTGCGTCAGGAAATCTGGTAGGTGTGTTCTTAAGACATATAAATGGCCAATTCTAAGAAAACAAGCTTCACTAACGGAAGAAAATTACTGTACAATGAGAGGTTGTCTTACGTTTAAATGAAACAAACTCTTTAACACATCTGTGCAGTCACTACAGGACCGACAGTGAGAGCGATTATTTGAAAACAACTTCCTTACACTTAAATTTTAATTCTGTACTTCTTCCGAAGCATTGTAAAAAAGCTTTTCATAATTCTAGGCTGCTGTTAAACACCTGCGACAAAGTTTAGTTTGTACAGTTTACTGTGATGAAATGTAAGAGCAGTGTAATTTGAAGTTGTGACCTTAAATTAGATGACAGATTTCGTTTGTGTATTTTTAGACTTTCGCAGCGGTGCAGTTGAGGCATGCGTTCTTCTGGGATGTGGCACCGCGTCTCTGGGTGATCAGTGCCCAATGTTTCGAGACAGCTTAATGGTCTCATCTTCAATGTTCGAAATGCCCAATAAATGTCAGTGGACACTTGACCCCTGAAGATGAGACCGCTACGCCATTTCGAAACACTGGCCACTGATCACCTACTGACGCTGCGCCACATGCCAGAAGAACGAAGCTCGGTGTGCTGTAGTTGACAAAGACTGATCGGAAAAACCGACAGCCCAGTGTAACTGAGCTCTAGGACATCCGTAACGGGCAATGTATTGTTCACACATATATTAAGCTTACAGAGCCTAGCGGTAACTTCACACACGACCAGGTTTAACATTAAAAAATTCTACGTGGTGCCCACATTGCGTTTATGTGTTTTGTACGGATCTCAGAACAAACAGCAACTTTTGCCTTATAAAATATTAAGAGACTGGTTTTTATAGCCGAAGTGGAGAGTGTTTACAGCGCAGTACGCACTGAGTCCTTATATAAAACAGATACGCTTCGTCTTTAAAGGGTTAATACGGTAAGGTCTGTTTGCGACGTCATGATCTACTGAACTGCCAAACGGATCTTTACAAGATAAACATTTTTAGAAAGCTTATGGTTCGGCATTGATGGCAATCTCCTTTGTTTTTACTGATTCCTTCTCAAAAAAACGTTTTTAAGAAAAATATAGAGTCAAAAATTAGCAGTCCTGCCTCAAGCAGAGGTAAGGGGAAGCTACAGTAATTCGTGTACTTCCCTTGGCTTCCATTTGAGGCAAGACTGTCAATGTCAACGCTTTGTGTCTTATTTAAACGTGGTAGGAAGGTACTAGTTCCTATTTAAACGTTGCTCATGATCTATTACATCCGAAAGAAATTATCCAACATAAAGCATTACAAGGATCAGTTTTTAATGTTTATTAAGATTAAGGTGACATAATTTATGTTTACTAGATATTTTACTGTTTCTACGTGCGAATTATTCGCACAGTAGTTCATAAAAATCTGTCTTTGTGAGATGGTTCACAAGGTCAGAGAACGAAACAGCATAAAATATAATTATGAACACTTGTATGAAAATATTAGACCTAAGTCAATCCAACAGTGTCTAGTTTTATAAACTTACTGAAGTACATTTACAGCGAAGCGTTCCACTTTAAAGTCTTTTCTGTCACAAATGGTTACATGACCGAAACCATTGCGATGCGAGAAATAATCTGATGTGCTGCGGTCTCCAGTTCGTAATTTTTCACACTAACAATGCGACAGAAAGAGAGAGGGGCATTCACTCAACAACGCTGTCAAACGCTATGGTTACACAACGTCGGTGGCAGAAGAATAAAATACCAGGATGGAGCATTGATAAAATTACACTAAAGGTAGGAAAGCGAAGTACTAGGAGGAAACCCTGTCCTAGCGGTACTGTAATCACCATAAATCACACATGCACTGAACTGGGGTCAAACCCACACCTTCGCATTAACTTTGAAACTCGGCCTTCAGAGATAAGAAAAAAGGTAAAGGCAAAGGTCACTCTAAAACAGGTCACGGCGGCCCAGACGGGGAGTTAAGGTACTGCTCTGCTCTTTTTTTAACCTCGGCGCTAGATGGGGGTTGGCGGCCAGCCCCACGTCCCGGCCGCTTTAACCCGGGAAAGAGATCCGGTACCCATTTTGCAGAAGGCTGGGTGGGCCCCAGGGCAGGTCTGGATGAGTGCGGAACACAAATAAGAATACGAAATTTTAATTAAACTGTGCGCTGATTGAGTGTAGAACTACGCAACCAACTTTGAACAGAGGTTACTGGTCTAATAACAACCAACAAAGGCACAGGGTTATTGACATGTATAAAATGTACTTGAAAACCCGTACATATGTTTCAGCAAGCGAGTTGTCTTCCTGAGGAGGGTTTTTACGACAGAAAAAGTTATTGTAGTTCTCTACTAAAAAATCCCCTGAAGATGGCAACTCGCTTGCTGGAACATATATACGGGTTCTCAAGTATATTTTATACATGTCACTAATCTTGCGCCTTTGTTGGTTGGTATTAGACATATGATAAAGCCACGGTATATACAACATAAAAAAGAAGTTACTGGTATCACTTATCCGATATTGTTTAATACTATGTCACGAATGTTTAGTTGCACACACATTGCAATAGGCCTTTGGGACGTAACCCTACGAAGTTGAAGATAACGGCCATTACCGTTACGAATGCCTCATATTTTAACGAGTTTAGCAACAAGCATTATATGACAGGAGTGTCCAGGGATTTCAAGCACTGCAGAACACATTAAGTACCCCAGAAATGACATCTGAATGCAGTGTTATGATAAGGTAAATTCCATATAAGAGACCAATCAAATTTCTATTTATGTTGGTAAACGTGCCAAAAGCAGTCCTGGAGAACTCTCGTTTATCCTATTCCGTCGCCCCTACCATCCCTGCGTCTTCAGAGTTAAAAGCTCCATCACTGTGCCAGACACAGAAAGACGGGAAGGGAATACATGTCCGCAAAAATTCATGTCGACTGTAATATCTCTCATAAACTGAAAAAGCTTTGGGCATCAATCATGTCGCGCTACAATATGGCCCTCGTCTTAAATTATTTGCCTTTCACTATTCATAAAAAGGTTCACTGACTTCTATTTCGATAATCCGTAATTGCTGTTTTGAATCGGAGGAACCGTACACAAAGGTCAGCTGAAACTAACATGCGACTCCTTGCTGTACTACTTACAACAGATTGTGATATAACAAGAGAGGCGATGCGAGTATAACGTAACATTGTGGCGCGTTCGCCTAACCACTGTTGTCGTGGGAAAGCAACAAGTATTACACATTCTGAGTGTGTGTCCGTAACCTTAGTTGTCCAAAACGCAAAGTGCATGCGCTGTATTATATTGTCGTCTGTGGACTGTCTGATTCTACCATATCTTTCCACATTATCTCATACACGGCACGATTTTCGAAAAAAAAAATTACTGAACGCAAAATATGTGTTCTGATTTTCTCTACAACTTTTGTCTGAAACATTTCTCATTCTAAGAAGAACTGAGCGAGATGCTATCAAAAACGTACTCAGGTCTTCACGCAAAGTACCCATTATTCTTGTCACCATTTTAACGAAACTCGAATTTTCTCGACAGTTTTCGAAAAATCCTCAAATACCAAATTTAAGGAAAATCCGTCCAGTGGGAGCCGATTTGTTCCACGCGGAGAGACAGACAAGACACGACGAAGCTAATAGTCGCTTTTCGTAATTTTGCTGAACGCGCCTAAGAAAGTGAAGATGCCCTGTGCTTCACTAATTAATCACGCCATACATAACGAATACGGGCGTGGAAGTATTGCTCCAGTATTTTTTAATAACTTTCGACGCTAGATGGAGGTCAATGATTTGTTCAACTCCTTGACTACACCACTGCTACAAAAGAAGACTTCGGTATCTGGCGAACATGAGACTGGGGGGACCGAGACATTCACAGTGGCGAAAAGAAAACTCTGCGCCCCACGCCAGGAATCAAACCCCAGCTAACAGCCAGACACTGAACTAACCTATCTGACACAAAGATTTGTGATACTTTTCTGAGAGGCCAGTGTTTAGTCACGCTACCCTTTGAAATGAAGAGCATTTTTCTAAACGTCGGTAAATCAGCCTATTACAATATGATATCACCAAAATGCACAAAAATACTGTCTTTGTAATGGACACGGACTGTGTTTTCTGCGCTATAGGAACCATATCTTTGTATATAATTTGTATAAACCCTCTCGCCGCTGAAGGCTGGGTTCGATCACAGGCCACTCCACGTGAGATTTGTGATGGACAAAGTAGCACGGGGTTAGGTTTTTCTCCGAGTACTTCCGTTTTATCTCTTGAATATCATTCATCCAATGTTGCATACGCATCTTCAACTACGTGCTGGTCTTACCAGAATGACAGATGGGCGAATCCTGGGAACCTCCCAAAAAGCAATGCTGTCTTGGAAATTTAAAAATACTTTCACCTTTTTCCCATCTTCAAAGGTACAAATAAATTATGTTTATAACACTGTAGAGCGCCCTGAAGTATATGTTTATACGACAGAAAGTAAAAGAAAATTAAATTAAATTTTAATTTGGTTCAAGAGTGATGTTTGTGTCATTGAACATGATAAAGACTATCAAGGGTACGAAATAATAACACCAACTGATGCACCAAAAATATATATAATTTTATTCTTGAAAATCACTTACATGTTTCGGCCCTGCTGGGCCATCTTCAGGGAGAATAATATTGATACACTATGGTTGCGTTTAAGTTAAGTTCGAATATTTTTAAGAATAAAATTATATATATTTTTGGTGCATTAGTTGGTGTTAGTATTTCGTATAATACAGTGCACGGACATGGTACATATTAAACTATCAAGGGTTTTAACCTGAAAGAACTGGCAACGCTACAAAACCTTCCGTGTAGGTTGAAATTCCTTACAGTAATCTTAAATTTGTTTGGCTGTGCAAGGGCGATAAATGGGTTTTACAGTCGACGTCTGCTCCATATCATTACTGCCATCACTTGACTTCACGAAATAATGCAGAAGAAGAAAAAGTCTGAATAGGGATGCACACGGTACAGTTCACATCGCTATGTCTTTTCTATCTCTGTATCTCCATGCCGTTACAAGCCAAGGCGAACCATGGCCTCTCTGTTTTTCTGGCTTGTGGATCTTGTAACGCTCCCGAAACGTCCGTAACTATTTACCAGTCGGTAAGTCATAACAACCCTGAAGACTTCAGTTTTCAATAAAACCGCTCTAAGAACCTCAGATCTGTTTCTACCCCTATATACACGCCGAAGTTCACAAATCAGCAGATAAATTGTACAAAGTGGCTGGAAGTCTGCTAAAGACAAGCCACTAGCAGACATTGCAGTCTTGTGGCTTAGAAAAAAAAACAAAGAAATTGTATACATATTGCTTGGAGATCATACACAGTAGAATCCGGTTATAACAACATCGGTTTATTCAACACCTGCCTATAACGTCAGACAATCTGTTTTACCAATTAATTCCTCGCTGTTAACCATAACATTAACTTCTCGGTCACGAAAACACTCGTTTATAACGACATGACATATTCGGTCCTTTTCATGACGTTATAACCGAGTTCGACTGTGTTAGTAGACAAACTAAAGACTGGCTAGGACACTGACACACAGTGGTCAAGCAGCCGGGACACCTAGATCTGTACGTCAGTAGGAGAGGATACAGTAACTGCTGACTGAAACAACAGCAGAGACACTGTTCCGGTCCATATGTGATGGAACGCAGACACTAGCGGCACACAAGCGAAACTATCTAAATTGTGCCAGGGAGTTGGGCCTTAGAGGAGAGTGGCAAATGGAACGTACACAGTGACTAGGGCCTATACAATATTGCAGTTTCCTTTAACACACTTCATACAGAATTAAAATAAATGTAATTTTGACATTCACAATGGTAATGATATTATTTCCCACAATTAAAACGAAATAATAAAATGACAGTTATATATCAGGCCGTTTCCGTTCGGAATGCCTATTGGTAAATAAGCAAGTGATATAGAAAATATGTGACAGCAGTGTGCCTAGTTTGAAACATCACTTTAAGGGAGGAGACGGTATCTCCCTAGGGGCATTCTAGCGCGATGACAAGAAGCTGGGGTGGATAAATGAAAACAGCTACGGATGGTGCTGCTGGCGTGGAAGCTATTGGCAAATATTTTTGTTCTTCCACTAACAACGAGTTTATTGAATTTGTAGCCTCAAGAATTTAATAGGTAAGGAGCGTGGTGGCAGTCAAACCCAAGGCAAGACACACACACAGCATACCTTTAATTACTGCGATGCCACAGTCGCAGTGCGCAGACTGCACACTTGCGTTATCTTATTAATGCCTCTGTTACTCTCACACCTCATCTCGGTTTGCTTTGGCTTACCACTGCGTTCTTCAGGAGTTTCAGTTCGTGGGGAGGGGAGACCAGGTTCTGGGGCTGACTGGGGTGGCGAGATAGACAAGCAAACAAAGAAGTAGGCTTTACTCGGATAATGTCATTATCGGGTCCCCAGCAAGTACCAGACGGCACATCTTCCTTCAGAATCAACCAGCATCCTTCAGGACTCCCAGACATCTACTTTCCACTTGCCTCTCGTACAGAGAACACACACCCAAGCACCTATTCTTGTACTCAGACTGTCTTCAAAGTAAATTTAATGTTTCGCGTCTATGAATTTTTAGGCGCATTCTCAAAATTGCGAAAAGCGACTACTAGCTTCGTCATGTCTGTCTGTCCTTCCGTTGGTCTGTCCGCACCTAATTCGGCTCCCACTGGACAGATTTTCATAAAATTTCGTATTTCAGTATTTTTCCAAAATCTGCCGAGAAACTTTGTTTCATTAAAATCTGACAAGTATAACGGGTACTTTACATAAAGACCTACGTACATTTATGGCAGTATCTCGCTGAACTCTCCTGAGAATGAAAAGTATTTCAGACAAAAGTTTTAGAGAAAATCAAAGCACTATCTTATGTTCAATGCCACCTTTTTGCGAAAATCGTGCCACTTATGAGATAATGTGGAAAAATATGGTACAGCCAGACAGGCCACAGATGACAATATAATACAGCGCATGCGCTTTGCACGCTGGACAACTACGGCTAAGCGCGCGCCTGCACACACAGAGAATATGCAATATGTATTGGTTTCCCACGACAACAATGGTTACGCGAAGGCCCCTAAATGTTCCGTTACAAGTACACTGCCTCTCTTGTTCTACTCATTTCGTACCAAAGGGCTACATTATTTGTGTCAATGCACAAACTTGACACGCCTGTAAACAAAGACGCTTATTCTTTCTCATAGTTACTTTGTCGCCACAAGTTAACTAAACGCTGACTGACATAACTGTTTCCTACAACCCTAATGAATTGCGCTGAAAATGTCATTCTGGGATGGTAACCAATCTTGAAGTACAGAGAATCTATTTCTACTTAAGTTACGTAGGACTACAGGCGTAGAAAGAAAAAACTGCCAACTTATACGAAACCGTCCAATAGCGGGGGGG
>BLKM01003224.1:10582-24999 GCA_013340265.1 Coptotermes formosanus
GGAATGAGCAAACTTTCGAGAAAAAGTTGTGTAATATAACAATTATGATTTGAATTGGTTTAAACGCCGGCTAGTAACGAGAACTTGAAACCTGTTTCAGGAATTTGTCGTTTCCTTCTTATCGGTGACAAATTGAAGGTCTAAATGAATTTACTGCGTTTTCAGAAAACGTACAATCTTTGCCACAAGGGGTACTAAACATTTACTTAAAAAAAGTGTGACCCTGCTAAAGAAGGCATATCTTATTGGCGCAGTTTCTTTCTAATAAACATGAAAATGTCATCTTTCGTGAGCAATATAAGCAAGATGTCAACGGAAGGTAATTAAGCACATGACCAGACCACTAATGTGTAATTCAACAATGCTCAGTCACGAACTCCTCAAGCACAGTTTACATAGCAGACAATGAAACCAATCCTTGTATTTACATCACCTTCTTTCTGTAATCTCTCTTACGACAGGTCCATAACCTCTTCCAAAGCGAGTTCTCCACACAGTGCGATCTAGTACTTCCTCTTTCAATTTCCAGTCTCCTCTCGTTATCTTAAGGTCATCCAGTAGCTGCTTACGTCTTCTTCCTCGTCTTCTCGTCACTCCTCTCATTCCTTAAATAACGTATATTTACGACACACATTAATTGGTGTAACTTGTTACGGGTTATTTACAATATTTTTCTTCCTATGTAGTCGTACGTCGGATTCTACGTGTGAATGCATCATGTTACAACATATTAAAGCAACGAGCTAAGCGCACTGTAAAACTTTGTGTGGCTCTACTGGTCCAAAACTTCCGTAAACAAATGTGATGTTGCACGCAAGGTATTTAGAAATTACCTCCTCTGGAAGAGACGGGGAATGGTAGCCACAGCCGCGCTTGTGGACGTAACATACAGTTTTCCAACTCCAAAACTCAGAGTACAAGCATAATAATTACTTGTGCTTAGACGGCCAGCGACAACAAGCGGGCAGACATCAACGACTCTGCTGATAAATGACATTCTGAAAACAGGCAGACGTAGCCGCAGAACTCCGCTGCCGATCGGTGATCAATAATATTTGACAGAACGCTGGGCAAATTAGCACCTTTCAAGTTCCGCTGTTGCTGAAGGGACACGGCGTGGTGTTAGCTTCTTACGACGTCAATATATGGACTTCGACTCCAACTCCAGATCCTACTGTATAAACAACGGAACTCAGCAAACCCTCGACACTTCATCAAGAATTTCAAGTGTACTGACCGAATTAGATGCTGATAGATGACTAATGTTCGCGATTGTGGAATGGTTGACGCGATTCTGTCCGAAAGCCCATTCACAGATGCTGACCCTGACGTAGTGGGATGCACTGCCGACACTGCAGCCAATGGCTCATTCTTCAAGCGTAAACATCTAAGCCTGACATTAAACACTAAAATCGCACAGTACAGCGACAACACTGTAGCTCCAGAATGGAATGTCCCCCCGAGGCTTCATGCATGTATTTCATAAACTGAAATGTCAAAACATACTATGTAATTACCGTCCGGTACCGAGTACTTCGTGATTCGTGTCAGTTAACGACAGAAGAACTTGACACGAAACATCTAGCGTCTATTCGTGTGGTGCATCAATTATTAGTATCTATATGACTATTGACTCTGTTATCGTTACGTTATTGCAGCGACGAAAACACGATTCTAGCTATATTTGTCATGCTTAGACTGTAAAATGTTCATTTTGTGACGTAAATAATAAATTACATGCAATCATACGTACAAAAACCCTTTCTTGTGTTTAATTTAATATTTATCTCATACATAAAAATTTCTACAGCCAGAAGATGAAAATGTAGCGCGACACGTGTTACTCTTTGCTCAAACAACCAAACAATAACATACTTACACTTTTGTAAACAGTACTAAAATAATTAGTACAGGTAAAAATTATCTATCAAACAAAATATTTGACAACAGAAGGTCATTTGTCCCTTGGTCCACTTAGCGTCTGCTCACTTTATTTCCTGGCAAGTAACTTATTTAAAAGTAGCATAATTTCGTATTTGTAACCCACCGTGACATTTAATAAATCCCTACGTTGTTGCTTAACTTCGCCTGTGATATCAAAAGGTAAACTTCTTTCGTGTTCATTTTTATCACTTTCGATTTGCCCATTTGGGATGCAGGAGCTACGGAACCAAACAGCTGCTGCATCCACACAAGTAATGATCGAGATATTAAAAATTTATTTTAATGTCTCCATTCACACTGTCCTATTCAAATGACAAACTAGAAGTTTAGTACCAACAAAATACAATGCGAACTGCACATTTATTATTTTCATTACACATGTCGCATCTGTTCCAGTCAAGTGTTATCATCTTCAAGGACACTATATTAACACTGCAGCTATTAATCATTCTGTAGTTATTAAAAATAAGCCACGTAATATTGACCATAACATTGGCAGCAAAATAGAATATTAATGAGATTATTTTATGTACCAACTGCGAGATATACAGCGCGATACAAAACAAATTTACACTAGAAGGAACATATTTAAACATCGAGTGTCAAGGTTCACCCTGTATAATTATATTTGTGTGAAAAATTATTCCTCCTGCAATCATGGCACAGTGTCCCTGAAAGTGATTCCATTCAATCGAAACAAGCAGGACGGATGTAAAGCAAACAGGCCTACAATGACAAACATATAAGCTACGTCGTCTTCTGACGATGATGATGTTCCTTATGGTTAAAAATATGTCAGTAACTTCAAAAGAATTTATTTTTTGTTTAACCCTTTAAAGACGAAGCGTATCTGTTTTATATAAGGACTCAGTGCGTACCGCGCTGTAAACACTCTCCACTTCGGTTATAAAAACCAGTCTCTTAATGTTTTATAAGGCAAAAGTTGCTGTTTGTTCTGAGATCCGTACAAAACACATAAACGCAATGTGGGCACCACGTAGAATTTTTTAATGTTAAACCTGGTGGTAAGTAAAGTTACCGCTAGGCTTTAAAAGGTTAATACACTGTCATGTGGCGTAGTGCTAACTTTGTGGCACATTCTTGTAAGGTGTTGTCATGGTCCGCCCAGACATCCACAATTAATTACATGAGAAACGAAACTGAGTCAAAGCAAAGGGAAGAGAAACAGGGGTGTGCGTCTCTCTGAAGAGGGACGTGATTGATTTACGTCACATTGGCCACGGAAACAATAAATCTCCGCGCTAGGGTCCTGTGACCAGGCAGCAGGAGGACACTAAGCTTCCCAGTCACTCAAGCACCAAATCACCTTACCTATTCACAGCTCACCTTACTCTTATCCTCCTCTCACAAGAAGACACCACCCCTCCCCTCTTCCTGCCTCCTTAAGCACTTCTTTTTTTTTCTTAAACCCACATTTTCATTTAATCTCCCATTTAAAGTCGGCCTAGATGCCAATAAATTGTATTGGTAAGAATAAATCTTAACCTCGAAGAGGAGGATATAAATGGTGAGACAGGTAGACAAATTTGGTTCCGACGTTTTCTTGACACGCAGAAACCTTACCACTTTATACGGGGTAAGTGGAACTTAGACAGCAGGAAAGCTTCAATTATTGGATCAGACACACAGAAAGAAGTGGGGATTTTTCCCTTAGAACTATCATTTTTAAATAGAAGGAACTCGCACGTGTTTCCTCGTACCCCGATCTATTATCCGTCATCATTTTAGTTATTTTCTTTGCTGCAAATGTAAGCAGTCACTTTTGTCATTCCCAGAATTCAACGTTGTTCAGATCCTAAACTTTATGATCACTATGACGAAGACCGCCGTCCTACCGGATACGCAGGAACCAGTCTACCAGTGTGTCCAGAATCACATCCCAGAAGATATTGTTACTAATTTTGGGCGCGATCGAAAAATTGCGAAAAGCAACTATTAGCTTCGTAATGTCTGTCTGTCCATCCGCATGGAACAACTGAGCTCCCGTTGGACGGATTTTCAATAAATTTGGTATTTGAGCATTTTTGCAAAAACTGTCGAGAAAAGTCAAGTTACATAAAACTCTGACACGAATAACGGGTGCTTTAGGTGAAGACCTACATACATTTATGACGATATCTTGCTCGATTTTTATAAATGAGAAATTTTTCAGGCAAAAGTTGGACAGAAAATCAAAACGCATATTTTGTGTTCAATAACTTCTACCCGAAAATCGTGCCGTTTATGAGATACTGTGGAAAAATATAATACAGCCGGACAGGCCACAGATGACAATACGGCGCATGCGCTTTGCATGCTGGATAACTAAGGAAAGAATACAGACACACACTCAGACTATGTAATATTTCTTGCCTTTCCACGGCAACAATGGTTACGCGAACGCGACTTAATGTTACGTTATATGTACATGGCTTGTCTTGTCACTCCTAGTTTGGCATTCCACTTTTGCAACACTTGAAAACTTTCGCATCATATGTTGTATTTTGTACTGTCCTATTACTACCAACAGCTGTCTTCAAATAACGCCAATTGAAGCAACATAAAATGAAGGAAACAAAAATCATTTATCAATGGGATCATAAGTTGAAGGTTAGGAGAGCATCATATCTCTTAATTTCAGTACTTGAAATAAGATGTTGTGTGGTATAATTTAAATCAATTAGTTGTTTTATTGTCCTATGCTGACTGCAAGGGCAACTTACCCCTTGTGTTGCATATTTTGAACAAAATCTACTTCTGAATTTGAATCAGATGATCTTCGTCTTTGTTGTGTCACTTATTTTAGTTTTCCTGTTTCCTTACTTAGTCAAATAAATACTTCAACTAACTAATGACGTAAAACCTGATGCTAGAGCCACTACATGTTCATTATGACATGCAAAAAGTGCTAAAAATGATAATTTGACTTAAGAATTAGCTCCCAGTACTTGTGTATGTTGAAAATTGAGGTTCTCTGCGACATTACGCCATACCGCCTGGTAACTATGCAGCAGTCAACACGGTGCGAAAACCCAGAAGGCTTGAATTTTCAGCAACAGAACCACAGAAACCACAAATATCACATTTATTCACCTCAGTGCCCCCGGATAGCAAGTTGTTTCTTCAACTTCCTTTAACCTTTTAAAGCCTAGCGGTAACTTTACATACCACCAGGTTTAACATTAAAAAATTCTACGCGGTGCCCACATTGCGTTTATGTGTTTTGTACGGATCTCAGAACAAACAGCAACTTTTGCCTTACAAAACAGTAACAGACTGGTTTTTATAACCGAAGTGGAGAGTGTTTACAGCGCGGTACGCACTGAGTCCTTATATAAAACAGATACGCTTCTTGTTTAAAGGGTTAATTACAATAATCCTATTCAGACCAAAATCAAACTAAATTATAGGCCTCTATAAACTTCCAGTTCGTACCTCAGAGGAAACAACTGTGCTTCCATTAGAAAGACCAGGCAGTAAGTGAAGAATAAGAAAACAATGGCTATGTATTGTAATAAGCACACAGAACGCAATAATACGCCATGTGCGCAAAACGTAGAGTTTAATAACCATTAGGTTTCAAGGGGCCTGTCCTGTTCAGTTATAGTTTAGTGAACTGAAAAGCTGTTAGATAAAGAAACTAAATTTTAACAATCCGATTCAGCATTACAATATCCTTCCACACTCAAATAATATAGAAAGGAGTAGCGGTGACATTGGAGGCTTACATTTGGCAAGGACCGGGCCGAATATCGAATCGACATAACTGGAGGATGTAGCAGCTGGGAATCATGTGAAGTGGGTTACGATGGACTTCATCCGAAGTCACACCTATTCAGTACAACAAACGACCATATTACCATTTCAGTAGACGCTACATAAATTATTCAGCTGAAAAATCGTGAGTAACCTAAAATCCTTTATGACCGACGGATCATCGGAAGTCATGCAACATCAGCATTTGTTTAAGTCCGCATGTAAAATAAAACTAGATAATTTCAATATCAGAATGAAGTAGCCAATAATTCTTGGTTCTTAAAACACTTTAAACAAAAGTCACTGTTGTTCAGTACACAGAATTTAACTGCTGATTGGAAACAATAAAAATTTTAAGATTCATGTCTTATGAAATGCTATTTTGTGACAACTGGTAAATAGTTACCGGTGTACCGGGGGCAGGTGCTGCTTCCCTTGCCAGGATCATTTAGTCCAAGAAGAGAACGACTGCTAGAAAAAAGAGGATGGGAGCAGCATGTTCCTCCGAAACGTCGGAAACTCTTTACGGGTCGACATGAAGTGGCATCGCAGAAGACCTGAATCTTGGTGGACATCGCTGCGATAAGAAGAAACTCACACGCAGTTACACGCAGTTTACACGCAGTTACACGCAGTTTACACGCAGTTACACGCAGTTACACGCAGTTTACACGCAGTTACACGCAGTTTACACATATTTAATATCATAATGAAATATGGATATTGAGAGCGAAGTTTTGAAAATATCCGTTTGGGTGGCTCACTGAAATATGTCAGAATTTTAGCACGGAAAATGACCATTCATGCACATACTTAGAAGTGGTCCGTAATGTATATATTTAATTAGTTGAACCGAATTACACGCGCTATGTGACGCGGCTTGGGGTAACCAAACAGCACGCGCCACATGTAGGTTAGAACTAACCGCTGGAGTTCTGAAGTGGGCTTCTGACATGAATTGCTGTACGTAACTAACAAGGAATTTATGTAACGATGAAAAATGACGTCATGTTGATATAAAGAATATTTGGGCCTTTACATATACGATCGCGTATCACCTGTTGCTTTTAAAAATTAAAAGAAGTCAAATCAAACAGGAAAGTCTATATAATGACTAAGCTACTGGCTTAGCAATCTGTGGGCTCGAATCCCGGGCACGGGTAAAATATTTTTCTCTCTTTCAAATCGTCCAGAACGGCTCAGAGCCCACATAGCCTCTTATTCAATGGGTGCTGTGGTCTTTTCCGGGGGGTTAAGCGGACAGGGCGTCATGTTCTACTCATCTCCACTTAGGGCGAGGTTAACAATTAGTGGCGCCTACTTCCACTCCCCCTACATGCCGTCACAGCGTGGACAGGGACACCTCTATATGTACAGGGTTATGCGTCAGAGAGAACAGTTCCCATTTATGTATGCTGCTTCGGCAGCTGCTTCGTGCATTTAACTTAAGCTTGCATCGCAGAACACTGAGAATAGTAACTGCAGTGGTGCCTCGGCAATCCGGATCTCGGGGTGGACCGGACAGTTTTGGGCCAAATATAGCCCAGTACTTCCCACTCAAATAATTACTACAGTACATTATTATTATTATTATTATTATTATTATATCATCATCATCATCATCACTGTTCTCATCGTCAGCATCATCACCATTATCACACACTGTCAGGTACAGTACTGTCGTTTTAAGGAGTATGACTTTAGCACTGAGTGACGTTTCGGTGTGTGTCACCTACATAGGGGGCCGGGATACCGCATTCGGTACAGCGACTCGTTATGGGCTGGACGATCGAATTCCGGTGGGGGCAAAATTTTCCGCATCCCTCCAAACCACCCCTGGGGTCGCCTAGCCTCCTGTACAATGGGCAAGGGGTCTCTTTCCCAGGGGTAAAGCGACCGAGGCGTGGCGTTGACCACTCACCTCATTTAGCGCCGAAATTAAAGAAAGAGTAGAGTTATACCTCTAGTCTCCCTCTGGGCCTTCATGGCCTACTTTTAGGATGGCCTTGACCTTTACCTATACACGGCGTTTCCTCTTATGACAGAGATTATGCATTGCAACATGTGTAGTAATGTTTATTGCTGGAATCATTGTCTGAAAATAAATTACGCACTATACGTGTGTTAAATATCATATTAAATCACAAATATTCAGATATCAAGAAAGGTACTCCTGCATCTTCATACGAACGTCGCATAGGAACAGAAATTCTTTTATCAGTAATCCTACGCTTTTCTCCGCCGTTCTGTAAGACAAACACTTTTAATTTATACTATCATGACAGTGAAGAGTGATTCAGGTTGCAATGAGCGATAAACTGTGCGGTATGTGAGATGTTAATTAATACTTCGCCTATTACAAACCGCCTCCTATTGAAGCCATTTCATTCAAAAAATTTAGCTCTAACGGTATATTCTCTGTCACTTCTGTCGTCTCAGAATATTCAGCGGATTCTGCAGCAATGCATTTTAATAATGCAGTGGGTCCCAAAGTGTGCTCCGCGGATTTCAAGGGATCCCCGACCAGTTCCCAGGGGATCCGTAGATACACCTCTGTAATGGCTACTTTGAAGTTTGAAGTTTTGTTAAAAATAATAGCGGAACTTCTGTAACTGGCGATAAGTTTATTTCATAGGCCCGTTAAAATATCTAATTAACGTTTTAAAGACGAAGCGTGTCTGTTTTATGTAAGGACTCAGTGCGTACCGCGCTGTAAACACTTCCCACTTTGGTTATAAAAACCAATCTCTTAATGTTTTATAAGGCAAAAGTTGCTGTTTGTTCTGAGATCCGTACAAAACACATAAACGCAATGTGGGCACCACGTAGAATTTTTTAATGTTAAACCTGGTCGTATGTAAAGTTACCGCCAGGCTTTAAAAGGTTAAGAAAACACACCCTGTACACATGAAGCAGGCGACAATCCGTAATTAATTTTAAATCGTGCAATGCATTATTACATATGCTATTGGTATGTGTTTGTACTTATCTAAAACCAGTTCTGAGATATAAATTTTTAATTTCGGATGCCTACCATCCGGACACTCTATATTTACGTGAGCAAGGATGTGAGGATCCGTGACTTTTTTCGAAGCCACAAGGGGTCCGCGAGCAAAAAAATTTGGGAAAAACTGTAATACCATATTAGTTGCATGCGACAAGTGCGCCATACCAATGAGTGTCCTTTGCCAGAAACTAAACCACAAATCAATCTTGCTTTACTCTCGGTATTGCAGTTTCAACCTACACGTGTACTCAGTTGTCAAACGGCAAAGCTCAGGAAGGCTGCGTCGGATTTACGACAGTGCAGCGCACAATAAGCAAACAGAAATGTAACTTCAATGTACAGCAACACACAATACAATGAAAGTTTGAAAATGCGCAGTTGTAATCTATAGTAAGATCGGCTGCACAAAATAAATACGAGTAGTACTGCAATCCACACGCACATTAGCTTGCGTGAAGGCATGACTCAGTATCTCAGTTACACAACTCTGCCCCTCTCTACCTCTGTTTATCTCGCTACGACCAATCGTGACTCATATGGTGTCTTGCTCCATTGTACCTTTAGTGTGGTCAACAGGCGCTGGGTAGCACCTCCTTACCAGAACACTTGACTGCGGGGCAGGTAGCGTTAAAAGGGAATAAACAAATATTCCTACGTGAGAAGTTGCGTCAAACAGAGGAAACCCTTGTGAATATGAGGGGCACGCGATGTTGCCGTTGGTTGACGCTCTGCGTTACAAGCTGGAAGGTCGCGGGTTCGACTCCCGATGGTGTCATTAGAATTTTTCATTGACATAATCCCTCAGGCGACACTATGTCCCTAGGGTCGACTCAGCCTCTAACAGAAATGAGTAACAGCAATATTTCCTGCGGGGGTAAAGGCGGCCGGTGCGTAGGCCTGACAACCTTATCACTTTCATGTGCCGACTGTCTTGAAATCTGGGAGCCTCAGCTTCCTGGAACCCTCAGGGCCTGTCCGGGCCTGTCCAGGGATTGCTTTACCTTGTACATATGAAAGCCATAACACAGTGTAGGTTACGCCACAACACGACGAAACTTTTATTCTGAACACTTGATGTAAAATTTGGCGTCCCTGATCTCACAACATAAGCCACGAAATGAATCAATAACATCACGTAGAATCTTCCCAAACACATTCCTACGCGTGAGATTTGAGGTTCTAATGACAGTGACTATAAAGAATAACTGTCCTTCAAAATGTGCCGCCGTGTAGTCTGGTAGACATTTACCAACATGTACGAGAAGTCACATCCCATGGTATAGTATTCTACACTTTCTTGCGTGGAATAGCAAAATTTAATTTTGCCGTTCAAAAAGTCACCAGCCTCATACCACACTTCACGTGACGCCTTGCTCGGAATTACTGAATTAGCACTTACCGGGCCGGAACACGTTTCAAATTATGACACACAACGAACAATATGAAAATCATATCAACAATACTTTCACTAAGAATATTCTCCTGTTGGTCAGAGCAAACCAGGCAGAGGGAGAAAGCGGGTGTCCAGTTGGGTGAGTTATCTAGCAACCAGCGGACAAGAACTAGAGTTTTTCCCACGCTTCATCACTCTCCCACTTCCATTTCATTGCATGTCCGCCACCTTTCCCTCCACAACCCCCTATCCGCCCCCTGTGTGTGTCTGTGTTCACTAATAAAGGTGATAGAGTGAAAACAGAGGAGCTTAACATGTGTGAGATGGATTTGCTTCCACGTAAAATTGCTCTGTATGTTAGTTACACTAATTACACAGGTGTCTTGGCCTCACCATGGAATCTCGTTTTTATGTATCATACTAAATTATAACAGTTTTACTGAAATACTTCGATGTCTTCGGTCAGGGACGCATTCGGAGTGGGGGGGGGGGCTGTCGGGCTACAGCCCCCCAAACCCCGCAAAACGAAATTAAAAAAAAACACAGATTTTGTAGATATTATGAAATCAGACGTTTTACGTGATTTACCCCTCAGCTGAAATCAGCCACTGGGGTCGGCTGATTAGTAGTTAGAATTTTGAAAAATAAATTAATAAAATTAAAAAAAACAAGAAGATATGACACTGTGACTGAGTGACGGAACATGTAGTTATATTCGTATGTACATAAATGCAGTTGCAGACAGTGTTATGTTGTACTTACAACATGATTTTTATAACACAATTTTTAAAATAAAGCATAAATTATATATAGCCTCAGGGTCAGCCCCCCTTCCCCCCGCAAGGAAACATTCTGTGTGCGCACCTGTTTTCGGACCTTATTTATCGAAGCTGTTCCGGAAAAATTATGCAATATAAACATTTACGAACATTTCGTCTGAAACGTGTGACGTGAGGTTCTCATGGACTAGGCGGTGAATACTACTGCTCTCTGGGATGTGGCTGTGAGATGGTAGGCGGACAGGTATCTCTCGAGTTATACAAAGGGACATCCGTTCGTATGGAATGTCACTCCCCATCACTAAGCAACTGGTTACAGACGGTTCGAGACGTCTTTTTTCTTCTTGGACATTCCGACCATTGAAGAAGAGACTAAAACATTGTCTCGAAACTTCGGGAACAAAGTGACACGGCGTCATATCCCAGAAGAAGTGACACCTCAGCTAAGCACCCATACGCCTTCATCGCGCAGGACTGCATAACGTTAATTTCGCTTTAACTAATATGTATATAACTGCCGTTGAGCCCAGCTCCTGTCAGTCTCATACTGTCCCTCTGATTATCACTACTGCGCTTTTGTGTCGCCTGTTACAAGTGCATGTTTAACGAACCCTTCAATCGCACCCAACACTACATCCATTAACTCGCCAAGTCAACATATGTAACATAACGTGTTGGGTACGACTGAAGAGTTAAACAAACATACACTTGTGATTGCACACCAAAGGGGGTGTTCTGCATCAAGATCATCTGTTACACTTTACTTTTCCATCTTTAGTATTTATACCTTGTTTTATTTCCGCTACTTGCCTGTACACATCCCTATCATTCATCTTATTATACTAAATTATATGTTCTACATAACATATTTTAAATATCCCCATTTATGTTTCACAGTATTTCTTCTTATTCTCCGATCTGCACCAATTTTTCTATTTTACTTTCCCATTAATATTTTATTTTATATAAAAATCGAGCCAAATATTCTAATTCTAATGTCTTAGTGTTGCTGATTAATTTTCTATACGCTAGTTCTTCGTTTATTTTCAGTCTTTTTTGTTGGGAAACTCTGTCCAGTTAAGCACCATATGTGAACCCTCTTTCAGGGACGCTGTGCTTCCTAACGATATACATTTATGTTGTAAATATGTCTTTCATCCATAGAGCAATTTTGAAAGAACTACCCTGAACGTTTCAAATGTAACGTCAGATTGACTTGCAGTATGTTCAATGGACGTAAATTATAAAACCAAAGACAAATTTTTCTATAGAACACTGTTTTTTTTACCAAGGTCTTAAGTGGTATTACATTGAAAGATATCGAAATCCCAATCCTCTGGCATTGCGGTAATGAGCCGGAATTTCTGTTTTAAAGGAAGGAGGGGCACGGTAATATAAAGACCCGTCGACTTTGGGTAGTGGTACCCCTTAATAGGTTCTCGCATGCAATGATTAATAGACCTCGGTTTGCAGATTATAAATTTGAAGTTGAAAAGGAAATTGGGTCGATCCGTCACGCCCAGTCATTTAATAAAATTCTACCATATTTATTGATTTCTTTATCACGCTTCGTCTAACAGTCTACAAGCAAAGCAAGGGAGGGTGCATGGCTGCCTTCACGTGTTCGGCAAAGTATAAGACGAAAGCCACTTCTGTCCCTGAATGGAGGGTGCCATCCATTGTACTGTGGATCATGTCATGGCCAATATGGGAAAGAATTTGAGTTCCATGTTTTAGGGAATTTGTTAAAATTTCTTTCTGCCATCATGTTAGCAATTCTGGTTCCTTTCATTTCCTCCAGTCATTTTTGTTGAACGTGACTATCCTTCGGGTACAAGAAATGTACGCATAAGGAGAAGAGACTATACAAATTAATGCTTAGGAATCCAACTTCATCATCACGTAATAAATCAGCAATCACTTGGAAATTCAAATCTTCTGAGATGTTACGCCGTGTGCACTGGTAAACATTTACCGACAAGTCGAAAACCGCATTGCCTTAATCTCCCAACGCTACTCCGAAACGTCGTGCAGCTATTTGCTAGTCGACACGGTGTAACGTCTAAGGAGACTTAAATGTTTTGGTAATCTATTATATTTTAGTAAGTCTTAAATATTTGTGTAAATTTCCCTGAGGATGACGTAAGTCGCGGCGAAAGAGGTAGAAGCGATATAAGATTGTATTTTGTACACATCAGAAGTGCATTCACTGGTGCCATGAATGTACAATTATTTCAATCAAAACGCTCGGAATATATAATGGCAAAATGAGTGAAATATTTTACACAGTCTACGCGCCTATATGCAATTCGCTTAACGTCCATAAGAAAAGTTCGGCTTTCCTTGCGTCGATATTCACGAAATTCTTAAGCACTCAACTACTTTATGAGCAGAACTACTTTGTAAGAATTTCACCCAAATGGAAAAATAAAGTTGAGAATTACGGGGCAGAAATACCTTCACGCCTGTACGTAAAGTACGGTTTACGCTGTGCCGATATTCACGGGGCTCACAGTAAGGCACTAAATTCTTGGGGACATCTCCTTTACAGAATTTTATATAAACAGAAACAAAAGTGTATAAACACGGGCAAATTTCACTGACTCAATTACGTAAGTAAGGCTCTCACCTCACCGTTTCCACGAAACTTATTAACTGCGTAACAAAATCGTGTAAGGACCTTTCATCTTGCAGTTCTACAAGATTGGTCAAGACATAAGGAAAGTACGGGTATAAATTAACATTTTAAAGCCTAGCGGTAACTTTACATACCACCAGGTTTAACATTAAAAAATTCTACGTGGTGCCCACATTGCGTTTATGTGTTTTGTACGGATCTCAGAACAAACAGCAACTTTTGCCCTATAAAACATTAAGAGATTGGTTTTTATAACCGAAGTGGAGAGTGTTTACAGCGCGGTACGCACTGAGTCCTTATATAAAACAGATATGCTTCGTCTTTAAAGGGTTAATTTACGCCCTTAAGCAAAGTGTGGCCGTTACTGATCAGACGTGCAGGAAACTGAAGTCTGCTTTCTACTTCAAACTTCAGGTGTGTCCACTGAAGATAAGGGTACCAAAATGCTCGGGAACTTGGCGAACTTTTTACAATCTACACTGCACTGCATTCCAGAAGTCTTGACCCTAAAGTCTAAATTATTTCATATTTGATTACGTTCCTAGTTTGAAGACGAAACAGCAGTTTGTAGCTGTACTGAAAATGTATGAGTGCGAACGTGGAACACATAACGGACACAAATACTCATCTTGCTCACGTGTTTCGAAAGCAAAAATAAAAGTTTCATTGGAACCCCAAAACAATGATGACATATGCACGGAGGGCAATGATCTACGGTTGTGTCATGTGCTAACAACAGTTTCTTCGTTTAAAGTATCTCTCCTTACATAGCCGCGAGCTCCGTTAGCTCATTTCCATGAACGTACAGATATGTATTTACGGACGATCACTCTGAAACTCGGTCCACCGTTAAATGACACAGAACTTTTCTAGAAATATAACAGATATCGCAATTTCTGT
>BLKM01003229.1:0-57688 GCA_013340265.1 Coptotermes formosanus
ACTTTCTGTATGTCATATTGCCTTATATTTTCCTCCCGTTTACTTTCTGGAGTCTGTTTTATATTGGCCGAACTTATCGCTGATGTGGACTGCTGTTTTGTATACACCTCATGTTTTCATCATACAAAATGACCTCAAACTTTTTTTAAAAGATTTTTATTTGACAGCCTGATCATGGTTCTTTAGTGGACTGAAGCAGGTAGCTGTGTTCCAATGAAAGTGAGCAGATGTGTTAGATGAAAAGTCTGTGTACTTCCTTTGTGCCTGAATGCAGCTTGGTTTACATTGCTCAGAACTTCACACAATCTTATTTAGGATGCATGTCTTCTGGGATGTGATGCTGTGTCAGTGGCTGAATGGCTCCCAACATTTTAAAGGATGGAATACAAGAAAGGTGGGCATCAGTGTCCCATGCACGTGGACCATACTTGATCCTTTGTGCAGCCCTTATATTCATGTACTTGGCAGCCCCGCAGTTTGAACAAAGTGCAGTATCCTACCCACAGAGATGTCCTTAAAGTCCCCTGGTTTCATTCAATGAAGACCCAGGTACCCGAATCTTATCTGGCCAAAGCCTCACAGTCACAAAGATGCATCTCAGATGCCTGTTTGTATCTGTCAACATTCGGGTCTGTGTACCAGCCCCAGTTTAAATAGCTGTCCTTTTAAATTACTGTGTCCTGTTAGCAGCCCTGTCACTTTGTTAGCTCATTTCTACTCAAGCTGAGTAATTCTCCAGCTTGTTCAGCAGAAGGTCTTTTAAGAAAGCCCTTAGCTTGCCTTTGTCCATGAATGGCCTGCCATTACTATGCATGTTTCCTGTTCACCTCTCTTCCAGTCATGGTAGATATGCCCAAGGCAGGCTCAGGTCCTACAAGTGGACATGAGGAGCCCTGTCTAACTAGTTGATCAGCCAAGCAGTTTGAACAATTATACTGCCTTCAGCTTCCCTTGAAGATGAAGGCAATACAACCCTTTGAAACGTCAGGATCACTCATCCAGCAACATGGCATCGTATCCCAGAGGAATTGGATCTTCAGCATCACCGCTGTGAAAACCTCAAACTTGGCATGATGTTGTTAGTGTGGCAGTATACAACACATATAACACTTCTGCAAATTGGTGCTGTAACTGTTTATGCACGAGTGACTGTACAGAGTGAGTCATATAGAACGCCTGCCTTGTTTCTGCCCGTGATTCTGGAACGAATGATCAGAGGAAGATGGCATGCTTCAGAAGGATTGCCTGGTCAGGCCGGTATTGTGAACGAGCAATCTGCCCTGGCCTCAACAAATGGCACCGTGTGCATGAGTTACGAAATCATAGGCCTCAACGACCCATGCGTTCTATATGAATCAATCTGTACTCTTATATGGACTGTCCTATGAGATAGTTAATGATCATCTGCTATGGAAATTGTTCTCATTTACTCTACCAAGACTGACACTCGGCTTACTGATCTTTGTTTCCTGCAGTTGGAGTTGCTGCTACCACTGTGGGATTTCCAACAATCTTGAATGCACAAATCTTGGTAGGTTTATGTGGGGAGGGGACAACACTTATTGGCCAAAACCACTCCAGGCGTGGTAATTAAAACTTACCTCAGTGGGAAATCAACCCTGGCTTCCTACACCATGTGTCACCTTGTTACCAAACTATGCTATCATGAACAACTGAACTCAACTTCTGTTTATACGACAAAGGATCATGAAAAACAAGGAAATTAATCTGGGGATAAACAGTGCTATGTCAACTACTATTTTGGCCAGGGCCCACCAACACACTGCAAAATATGAATGAAACTGAATGGCTTCAATTAACCAGCACCCTTTGTAAGTGTCATGATGGTGTGTTAGTTGATTCATAACACTGTGAGGCAGAACAATTACATAGATATGATAAAACCCCAAGATATGAAGACCAACACAGAAAGTCGTGTTATCTACAGTATAATTCTGGGTGCCCACTTACGTCGAATACCATACACTGCCCACAAGACAATGTTTTCATGCTCTGTTCTTGAGATGACTGCCTGATATGAATGCAAGAGCACAGAGGAACTCATTTCAGGCAGGTTGTTCTACTTTGAATACAAACTCTGGATATTAATATGGTATGACCAACAATTGGTCAAGTGGTCAGCTTCATGCTATGGCCACTTTACCCCATACAAAAGACCCCCCCTCTCTATTTGAACAGTAACCTACGTGGGCCACAAGGCCAGTCCACATGTGGCAAAGGGGAAAAAAACACTTTGGCCTGCCAGGGATTAAACCCCGGCCATTGAGCTGGCATGCAACCACTGTACTTGCTAAACCATTCTGTAACTGGTTGGTATGCACCAAAATTAAACTGACCCTAAAAATGTTAGTATGGACCCCCACCATCAAATCTGATCATGCACTATGGTAGTGTGCTCAGTTTGAACAATTTATACAGACAATGTATAAACAGTAGCACGTGGTAACAGGAAGTTCATGGTTAAAGTTGCTGTATCAGTACAACTGTACTCCACTGTCAAACTGACCTAGGCAAAGTTTCTGTTCCTAGGTCCACACTGCAGTGTTTATTAAACATCATACACAAGATCTAGCTTATCAAATCACCCTTATTTTGTAAAAAGGGGACAACCCACAAAATACCAATTTTACAGGAGAAGCAAGAAGTTGGCTCTGTTTTACGTATCACAAATGCTTTCAGAGGGACAAAATCCCCCGCCTATCTTCGTTATTCTTGAAGATGGAATTGTCATCTTTCTGCATACCACAGAGCAGTGGTTCCCAAACTTTTAATTGTGTGACCCTAAAGTAGCAAATGGTATGTGACCCACCACCCTACCAAGGAAATGGCATAAGTCATTAACATTTACTATAACTGAACTAACGCCAATGCCTTTTCTTGAACACTGCACAACACTGCCACTTATTAAAAAATACTAGAATTTTAATGTTACCTGTCAAATCCAATATTTTTTTGGACAATATTAAATACACAAAACGTGCACAAAAGAAATCTTTATTCAAATAACTCGTACATGTGCTGGTTAGACAAATCATTTCCTTCTAAATAACAACTTCTGAAATACTGAACATATGGAATGTTACACCAAATGAACAGAACAATAGTGTAAAAAATTTAGTGACTGAAAAATTTACTGCATGTGTTACTTATTTTAAATATAGCTTATTACCCTCTTGCAATTCTACATCAGAACCCCCACAAGCCTGACTTGGGTCGCGACCTGAGGTTGGGAACCACTGCCATACAGGACCATTAGTTGAATGATGCACTACACATAACTCAGTTTAGCTCAGTGGCACTTTGCCCCTTTTTAACAAACAGGGGTGAAATCAAATAGAACAGCCCAGTGGTAATGGTGCAAACAATCTGATGTGTTACGTACCTTTAGTACTGGATCCATGCAGCTGTCTGCAGTTGACAGGAATGGTCCCTTGGCATAGGCCTGGGACATCCCTTTGGGGATAGGAGGGAGAAAGGGGTAAAACACAAAGCATGTTTTTTTTTCTTTTGCCTAACAAATCATATACTTATTATGCAAATGCAACTAATTTGTGAATACTCACAAAATTATGCAACCTGTCAGCTGTGAACTGTGTATCAAAACCAAAATAAAACACGTTAAAATTTAGACAGCCACACTATGTTCATCTGCTCAAGAAAGCAAATATGTAGAAAACCTGTCTTGTTATAACTGGATATTATGTTCAAACAGTAATGTAATTTAAATATTATTTTATTAATTTTAGACTTGTTATTACTTATTTGTTGTGGTCATCAGCAGGCACACACCCAGAATTTTTTGCTGGAGGGGGGGAACACTGTCTGCAACTGCATTTATGCACAAACAAATAAAACTACATGTTCCATGACTCAAACTGTCCTATCTTGTTTTCTATTTTTAATTTTATTAATTTGTTTTTCAAAATCCTCATGTACTAGTCATCAGCAGATTTCAGTAGCTGATTTTGGCTGAAGGATAAATCATGTAAAGCTTTTGAAATCATAGTACCTATAACATCTGTGTCTTTTAAATTTCAGTTCTGGTGGGTTTGGGGGGGGGGGGGGGGGGGGGGCGCCCGACCGCCCCCCCCCCCTTTGGGTGCGCCCCTGGTTATCACTGATATATTCATCGACATCAATCACCATCACCATCATCATTATTCCGCAGCTTAAGTCTGCCATTTTCCTTATTCAATTATTTAATATAATGTCAATATCTAATATTTTGAATATATTACATGGTTGTAAAGCAAACTTCCTCCCCTTTTCTTGATGTACCTCACAATTCTGATGTAATGTAGTCAATATAAAAGAGAGAGAGAGAGAGAGAGTGTGTGTGTGTGTGCGCGCGTGCGTGCGTGCACCCGCCCGCCCGCCATTTGTGAGCGGCGAGATTTTACATTGTACTGCCAGGATTTCATCTTGCTCAAATACTTTACAAGTCACAAAAATCTGTGATGACACAGATGTTAATGAAGTCAGACTGGTGGCTTTGTGGTTCATCTATTTAGTAACGTTTATGATATTGAGGCACAACGGGAAAAATATGTCAGCTACTCTCAAGTAAAACACTGTAGAAGGACGAAAAAATTTAGCCCTTTGTGAAAAGTTTTCTCAACACTACTGTTCAACATTCCTCTATCTCAGCCAATGTTTTCCACCTTCCCAACTACACTATTCATGATGGGTAGTTCTCAGTATAAAGCTTGTAAGCTTGCTACATGTAGCAGGTAAGTTCTATGTACGTGATGAACTTCATCTTTTATTCCCACTATTTTCATGCTTCTGAACACATTCAGTAGCACACGGCTGCTTTTCATTGCGTAAGTCAACATCGTGTGAATGTGTCACACAGAAAGAACACGACGCAAAGACTGTAATAAGAAACAAAAAACCTGTCTGCGATCAGCCGTTTTGGACTGTTGATATTTACTGCAGTTCAACAAAAGTATGTTACAGTCACAAAAATTTCTAGACCTAAATACTATCTGCCAGTATTTGTGTCACGTTTATTTTTGTGAACCGGTTTCTCAGGTATGGAGCTACACATTGTTTTCTTCACTACTGGCATACCACTGTGCTACATAATGGAATTCCAATTGAAAACATTGGGCTTCATCCTGCCAGCACAAGAAGGTAACGTAAAGTGAGGTTATATTACCTAATATACCGTATTATGCTTGTATTGCATGGTGCAAACTTTGCGTATTTGGTACTAATGACTGTAGCAGCTGAAGTGCCTAAACTGTGTAAAAAAAAAAAAGTAGTTGCATATCTGTGTAACAGCCATGTAATCCAAACCACTGGAAGTTTGGGTGGGGAGGAGGAAGGGGGAATTTGCTGTGCCTTACCTTACCAGAAGGGTCTCAAAGTGCTAAACTGATGGCTTCTCAAAGGTGTCATGCTGTCTGGGAAGCCATTCTGTGTGCTTGCATAACACAGTGTCAACATGGTGTGACTCCTGATGTCTTTGATCCTGAAGAGCGATGACGGACGGATCCTCCCACGCGTCAGCAATCTGTGCCATTCCAACACAGTACCACATCTGAACACCCTACAAGGAACATGCAGTCTGCAGCCTGAAGTAGAGCAACACGTGAGGAAGTCCTTCCTCAGCCCTGACGTACTTTGTTAGCTTGGACAGTACCACTTCATGGAGATCCCTCCAAACCTGCCAACATGAACACAAACACTTGTAAGGATCCTCACATATCTGCATATTATAATCAATGTGGCCTGATCCTGCTCAGTGCTCTACTGCTTGCAATCATCAATCAGCACTTCTTCTCACCTACTCAGACCACAGTCACTGACTGCCCAACAACCCATATATGCCACACTTACCTTATCACACCAATCTCTGGCTCCTCTGCCCAGAAACTCCTCCCCACCCCACCCCAGCTTGCACATGTACTCTGTACAGGATAATGTGGTGTCCAGGACAGCTTAATCCATGCAGCGATTCCTTACAGGCCGGGCAGTCTGGGGTTCAAACCCCAGTGGGGGAGGGATCTTCCATACACACCCAAGCTCGCCCAGAGGCCCATCCAGTCTCCTGTACAATGGCTGGGGTGGCTAGGCGGTCAGGGCATGGTGATGACCACTCACACCCATCTAGGGCCATGGTTAAAGAATGGGTGGAGCTACACACCTCAATGCCCCCTTTTGCCTACATGGCATGTTACAGGATGAAATTTATATATTTACAGGACACTGTACTACCAATGCTGCCATGTTCAGCTGCTGCCTGAACCCTCACTGAGCAGCACAACCCAGCCCAGACATGCCGCCTAAATTTTTGCATGTGCTTTACGAAAGACACGAACATTATTTCAGCAGAGAAAGATAAAATTATGAACTGAACTCTATTCTGTAGAAACAACAAGATATTGGGCATTACATTTTAAACTGTGTTAAATATTCTTGTTGCCTAAATATATACAATAATTCTGTAAGTATGTCACCATGTTGGTATCTGAAATACATAATGTTTGTATGACAAATGTGGTGAATGGCTGTGACCTCTGCCTGGGGCACTGTGTATGATGATATACTACCTGTACCCCTCCCACGTGTCTTAATGCGATTATATCCAACTTGGACCCCTCCCATATGTTTCAATAACAGGGTTTCATTGCAATGGTGAGAACTACTCATGTCACACATACCTTTATCACTGGGGCTCACTGTAGACTGATGTTGCACAGGTGAAGATGGACAGAGAGGAGGGTACTGTGTAGTCCCTGTTCACTGAAATGCCCCACCAACATCCTTCACCACTGGCAACACCTTTCTCTGTACTGATGCCATTCCAGCACTGCCACCAGAACAACAATTACGTTAGGCTTTAGAAACTGTAAATCTTAATCTAAATAAACACATATACCTGTATGTGGGATTTTTTTCAAGTGCATGTACCTATGCATTTCTTACATGAAGATAACCCTTACAATGAATTTGGGACACCAAATAACACTAAACTCAGTACATGGCCTCTTCACAGTTTCTGTGCAGTTAACACAGAATGCAGAAACATGCTGGTTGTTCCAGCACTGCTTGTGGGTGTCTTGTTGGTGGGAAGCAGTGCTCTCAATCCTTGTGCAGAACTCGAGTACAGCACATCAAAATGATGATAATTACAGGAATGGCTGAGATGTGTAAAGTATTGTAGTGCACGAAGTGTCACAACATCAGTCCCGCATTACACATTTCTGTGTTGGTTGGGCACGCACTCTCTTCCCACATGACTGTCCAGACCTGTCAGCAAACAGTAACAATGGCAGGCAGGATGGTTCAGCTCTTTAGTCACTGTAAAAGCATCAAGCATTAAGCAGTAAGAATCCTCACATTACTGCACACTACGATCAGTCTAGCCTAGGAGTTGCTACTTGTGTTGCTGCTATCCCCAGATCAAGTGCAACTGATGCCAAAATAAATGTTTACTGTCCTGCCACCATGTCAGTGGGTTCCTGTCACGATGACTGGCAGCAATTTTTGTCTTCTCGAAGACTCGCTTTCCGTTGAAGTTCAGCAACTCATCTGCAGCCATCTGTGAAGTTATGTTCCCATGTTATAACACACTTCAGGCTCAGTCAGGAATACTGGTTTGAATATGGCTTCTACTAGCTTGGCAGTTATGCCCCTTTATATACTCATAAAAAGGAGAGTGTGAATTTAAGAGCTTCTTGCAGAAATGTGCATATGAAACTCAACTGTTGTCTTTTGTGTTCTGCTGCATGATTCAAGCATAACTTCAATCCCATGGAGGAGAAAAACTTTAGCTGACAAGGTGGGTAACAACTCCCTTGCAGCTTCTCCTGCAGTTTCAAAGCCAGGAAAAGCCCAAATGCCAGTTCCCATTTGCTTATGCTAAATACAATGAGGATCATCCGATGCCTGCAGGTATGGGACGGTTAACATGGTTCCCCCCTGAAGATGGAGGCTGCAGGTTCCTCCAATATGTTTGTGATAAGCTACCAGACTACACAGCATCAATTACTGAAACCACTTTCACAGTCACCACCATCAGAAACTCAAATCTTGCACAATTATCTGAAAAATCTTGAAGCTGGAGACAAAGTCAGTGTCTGAATCGAAACTTTTTCTTAGTCCTATCTCCAGAATTCAAAGACTCGCAAGACTGCAGGCCACAATGCAGGAAACATACAGCAGTGCCAGTAAACTGTATGTCTGCCCTCTTGTCTGGCCTCTGTGCACAGGATCTTTCTTAATTCTAGTGACCTGTTTTGGTCATTTGAATGTTGTTTTCAAACTTGCCCGATTTTCAGTCATTTGAAGTTTGCTTTCAAAATTGCGCGATTTTATTAGTTATTTCTTTGTTCCTCTCCTACAATATTCAATTATGTTACTATTTTCCGTTTTTAACAATATGACAACTAAACACCCAAGCGCGGATCATATCAAGCTACTGGCTCCGTTACGTTGCACCAAAGATTTATTTCCTTCAGACTGTTTCACATAATCATACAAAAATGTGTGCCATTACCATCTGTAACGACAAGTATCAGTATCTGAACTGACACCCACCTTTCTTACTGCAGCCCTTGCAGATGGCATGGAGGACCACAATGTGTGGTTCTTGCTCACTCAGGAACTTCACATCGTTCATCATTGGGACACTAACTGACATCACTCTGCGACTGCAAGAGAAGAGAAAGAGTTGTATACAGCGTACAATTGTTATAATAAATACAGCACAATACCAACCAACACCAAGGGCACCACCATGCGGTGTAAGCCACTGAAGATTTACCTACTCATAACCATTTAAGTTAAATAATATATCATGAAGTTTAAAACTAATGGCAGTTTCATGATAAAAAATAAAAATATCCTGACATGCACAAAAAGCTTTGAGCACATGTATGTGAGCAGTGGCAGTTTGGTTGTGCAGAAACAACCCACATGTGGCAATTACAGGCCTTAGTACTTGTGAAAGAAAGTGAAACTCAAGTTCTGAAGCAGCCTTGGAATGGGAGGTGATGTATTTTGCAAGAAATTACTTGTGTATTACATATTATGGGTAATGGTGCCTTAACTCTTCAACAACTTCAAATTTTTATACATACGAGTAATTTCTTGAAAAATGTAGTGTGCAACTTATTTGAGGGTAAGAAGCATTCAAGAAAATGTGCTATGTAAGTATGGATGCATGCCCAAGTTCCTTCATGTCAGACATGCCACATATTTGGATAGATACAATTTTGTAAATGGGGAAAAAATGTAATCAATTTCACTTGTTGCAAGTGCTCCAATTTGGCAGAAAGCTGTCGCATTAATAGAACAAAGCACCAACTGATAGTATAAGAATCCTGTGTTACACACTGTCCATTTGATACACAGAACACTTCAGAGTGTAGATTTTGCTGCTGTCATGAGGCAAGTCATATCTTAAACCTATTCTGTTCAGCCCATTACATTAAGCAAATTCATATCCCTGGGAATAGAGATTTGCTTCAGTTAACAGACCCAACAGGGTACGTTCAAGCACAGTCTCACTGGTTATATGACAACCCACATTACAAAACCTTCCCCAAGTTACTTAGCCCGTTCCATGGACCACAGTACAGTATCTAATATTCCGTCATATGGTCACTACATTCCCAGCATTTACAGCACCGGAAGGCTCATTATAAAGTTCACAACGGCCTACACCTGGTCCTTCCCCTGAGGCAGACGAACCCAGTCGTGTAACACTGCCAAAACTTTCATCATGTGTCGGTACACAACACACTACAATGATAATATACTCAACTACTGTTGCAGTAGGACAACCAAAATTATTCGTCATAAAACATTTACATTTTTTGTATTTCACCGTGTAACAAATTTGTAATTGAATCTAGTCCAGAGCAGGGCCTTCAGCTCTGACACACACTTTATAAACTTTTATTCACCAACATTTCCACATGCTATTTATTTATTGTTATCCAAAGCAATGTACCTACATTAAAATTATGTAAATGTAATATTCAACACCTTTCCGCCTTTCACTACCCTCTGTGTTACAGCTTTCAGACCGACACATCACGGTTGCCAACACAGTTATCACACAAATTCAAGTCACAGTACCCAAAATATATGACAAATCAACGAACACAGAAACCACCATTACACTTCCAGATATGACGACAAAATAAAAAAGTATTAATCTACTTACTTGTGTATAGGTTTTCATCCAAGTGCCAATTTCAGATTTCTGATTTCTACAAGAAATCCCCCCAACACATTCATTCATTGTGATAACGAACTTTTGATTTCGGATTTCAAGGAAATCTTTTGCCACCCACAGAGGTTACGGATTCAGAATTTGCTTACTGGCAGTTTAAGATTTTATGTTTCATTTCAGTCACAACATCCACGTACCAACCAACATTCAGTGTACCAAGCTTTAGCATACGCACGCAATGTTGGCAACCCTGAATAGTGCGTAATTTGAAGTCTTTCGTAGTGTTTTAACGTAATGCCGACATGTCTCAACGGATTAATCCTCAGTCCTGTACAATATGACAACCTCAACTTTCATCGTGTCTTCAATGCCGCATAATTCGGAAACTTGGTTACATGAACACGACCAGTCCTGTATGTTACTTGTTATATAAACTAGTGTTCCGAGTTTTTCGTGCATGTACACCACCACCCGGTTCCGCATAACAAGTAAATTTTATGGGGGCCAAAAAGATGCTTTCTCAAACAAGAAAAATCCATTCCTACTGACGGTCATTATGGCGTAAGAGCACATCACTACGGCGTACTGATTCAAGCACGTAACGAATGTAATCACATTTTATAATAAATACATCCTAACAGCAAAAATTATTAGTCACAAAGTATCATTAATATGCCGATTATTAACCCCAATAACAAACTTCTAGTGTCTACGTCATATAAAAGGATTATAACGTTTCCAATATCAAACGAAACTTTTTCGGTCTTACTTTCTTCAACGCCGGAAAGAAAGAGGAAGTACCCCCGTCTTAACGCAGGCCGTCGTACACCATTTACCGGAAGTTATGTTTCCGCGAATGTATATAATCCCTAATAGCGGAAAATTACTTAACGAGATTTCTTCACACGTATAAAAATAAATTAGGCGAAGTTTTAAGCGTTAATTATCAGGGTTGTAAGCATTTAATTACCGGATAACATTTTCGGAACTCCAAGTGACATCGATACACAACAAGCGGGTCCATCTGCCTTATCGATCGAATTCAATGATTGTCGTAAGCACAGTAGTACCCGATAGAATAAGCAGGGACTTATTTCCGTGTCACTTCATTATCCCCGCCAGCATACCAGCTGTTCTGACTTAATGTATTCGTGGCTTTTCTCAGTCCTTCCTGGTAAATGCCAAAATGATACCGATACCTCAAACTGCAATAAAACTAATAGAAGGACTGCGTTTTGGTGATAAATGTTAAAGGCAAAATTTTTCCTATGCTTTACTAAGCACATTACATTCACACTACCGCTGAAATATTGAGGCCGACATGACAGGCTTTTTTGGACAGCATTTTTGGGGGAAGTGGCATACACAATTTTTAAATTTATGTTATAAAATAAAAGATACCTTAATTTCTCAGGACAATCCCTGGAACTTTATTCTAGATATGCTGCTGATATTTCAGGTTTGAATGACCATCTCTTCTTTACTACGTAAGAAGTTATTTTAAAACAAAAATGGCGTTAAATGTAACACGGAAAAGATTAAATATTTTGACACAACATGCATTATAAGAATTGTCATCATTGGAAGCGGCACTATAATATGAAATACTGCTGACTTAAACAAAGAGAAACTATAAACTTTGGATACTTTTTCTAGAACAAATCATCTGAAATTAGCACATAAAAAGTCACGTCTACCCATCCAAGTGTTACATCTTCTAAACCCTCAAGTGGATTTCAGTCAAATTTTGGATTCAATGTGGAAGCTAGAAATAGGCCAGTACAGCTAATTTTCGTTCATATTAAGTTCAATAAGATCCCGGTTTTACACGAAGCTGGAACTGAACTTTACTGAATTTCTGAAAAACTGTTTCCCAATAAAAATAATAAAACTCATACGACATATAGTACTCATTAAGGTGTAGAGCTATTACATGGAACTTTTTTACGTTGCTGAGGGACCCGGGATATTGTAGATAGTATAATGACTAGACTAGGGGCTGGACGATCCCGGGTTCAAAACCCCGCAGGGGCAGGAAACTTGTCTGTTCTCCAAAACGTCTAGACCGTCTTTCGGTCCCACCCGGCCCCCTATTCACTGCGTGTGCGGCGATCTACATGGCGTGTATAAGGCCAACTTAACTCTTTACATTCGTGACTGTGGACAGAACACAAAGAGAAATGTTATGTTTTAGCGCGTCGAATATCTGTAACGCATAGCTTTTTGTACTCAAAGATTTATACATATATATGTACATATATACACGTGTATATATATATATATGATATACAGATATCAGTGCTATATTATGAGGTTCGGGGTTCGAAACCCTGCGGGCGTAAGCAATGTTCTTTAATCCAGACCCGTTCAGACCGGTTCTGCGGCTCACCCAGCCTCCAGTACACTGGGTACAGGGTCTCTTTCCTAGGGGTAAAACGACTGTGGCGTGGCTTTGACCACCCACTCACATCTAGCGCCGAGTTTAGAATGACTGTTTTTACCTTTACGTCATTAGGTACAGAAAACTGCATATATTTGGAACATCCCTTTAAACCATTTCTCCACACCGTTGTTCTATTCTTGTGTTCGTTTATCTACAATTTGTGTGTAACCATTCAATTATTCATTCATTCATACTGTAGTATGTCTTACGACAGGTCCATAGCCTCCTCCAAAGCGAGTTCTCCACATTGTGCGGATGTAGTGCTTACTCTTTCAATTTCCAATATCTTCTCTCTTTCTTAAGGTCGTCCAGTAGCTGCTTACTCCTTCTTCCCCTTCTTCCAATCATTTCTATCCTTCCTTCTAACTTTCCTTCAATCACGTGTTTTAGAAGGCTGTTTCTACGCAAGATGTGACCAATCAAGTTAGCCTCTCTTCTTTTTATTGTATTTAGGATATTTCTTTCCTCCTTGACTCTATACAACACTTCTTCACTTCTCACCGATCAGTCCAACTGATCTTCTCCACTCTTCTCCAACACCACTTTTCAAAACTTTCCAGTAACCATATCAATAACTAAAGCTTTTGTTTTTGCTTATGTCTTAAGAATATAGCTAAGTTTCATTTGTAGGTTGTTCTCTGTCTTACAGGCCTACACAAACTATATAAGTCAGTTTTACCAGTGTGAGATTTGAGGTTCTTATAGCAGTGTTGATGATGATTCAAGTCTTATGGGACATGACGACCTTTCGGTTGGTGAGTAGCTTCTGGCGCTTCGGTGGAGCTTTCTGCCTCCATCTTCAGGTTACGAGCAGTCCAATGGGACGGCAACCTCTTAATATATTAACACCTGAACATCTGGCACTCCCCTGTCGGTGCCTCCACCTTGTCGTGGTAGGGGAGCTTGAGTACCCCAATAACCCGGAGAGCTATGCCGCCGGCAGCGTTGCTACTGGTAGGGTCACCCTTGGCGGACAGGTCGAAGGGTAGGGGTCAGACTAAGAGAGGTGCCCTGGTCCTCCAGGTTGGGGGTTGAACGTTGGACTGACTCTTCAATCTTGTAAAAATCTCTTGTTGCGAAAACTAATAGAGTGAAAACCGGACTTATGGAAGGACGACGACTAGGCAGGACATGGAACAGAAAAGATTGGAGAAGGAATGAATTATACTTAGGGACATGGAATGTTCTATCTTTATATCGAGCAGGAGCACTTAGAATTCTACTTGATCAAATTGACAAATATAAGGCTGGTATTATAGCAATACAGGAGGTACGCTGGATTGGTCAAGGAGTCCTAGAAAAAAGAGATCACACTGTATTTTACAGTTGTGATAAAATTCTTCAATTATACAATTATAAATGTCCACGCACCAACGGAAGTATCTACTGAAGAAAAGGAAAGCTTCTATGGTCGTCTACAGAAAACATATGAAGAGAGTCCATCTTATGATGTTAAAATTGTCGTAGGAGATATAAATGCGCAGATAGGAAAGGAAGAAGTATACTGTCCAACAATAGGAAAACACAGTCTACACGAGAATACAAACGATAATGGCTATCGCCTAATACAGTTTGCAACCTTAAATAATATGGTGATTGGCAGCACAATGTTTCAGCACAAGAATATACATAAATCTACATGGACAGCACCAGATAGATCATTTGAGAGCCAAATTGACCATATGGTAATAGATGCCAGGCATATGTCAGACCTGCTGGACGTTAGATCATATAGGGGAGGAAATGTGGACTCTGATCGTTACCTAGTAATAGCTAGAATGAGAGCTCGAATATCAAATATAAAGAAGATAAGAGGAGAGAGAACAAGGAAATTCTGTATATCTAAACTACAATCTGAGAATACGGCAAGCATGTATGCGGAAAGATTAGAGGAGTGCCTGAGACAATTTCCTTGCATTGGCGGGGAAACAGTACAAGAAGAATGGGAGCTATGTAAAAGCACCATACAGCAAGTAGCAGAAGAAGTTCTGGGAAGGCAGGTACCACGAAAGAGAAACGAATGGTTTGATGACGACTGTGAAAGGGCAACTAAAGAGAAATATGAGGCTTACTTAATTATGCAACAACAACATGGTACTAGGAATACAGTTCTCAGATACCAGGAGAAAAGAAGAGAAGAAAATACATAAGAAAAGAAGGCGAGAATGGGAAAAGAAACAGTTAGAAGAACTTCAAGATTTATACTGCACCAGGGAGGCTAGAAAGCTTTACAGTAAAGTCAAGGAAACTACGAAAGAATTCAAACCAAGGGTGAATATATGTAAGGCTAGGGACGGATCAATCATCTGTGATCAGAATGAAGTACTGGCACGATGGAATGAACATTTTGATGACCTCCTTAACAAAAATAATAACCAGGACATCGTTGCAGAAGGTGTAAATACGCAGTTTATAGAAGGACCAATTGTAGAAGAAATGGATCCCCCCACGTTTGAAGAACTGGAAGAAGCTATTAAGAAGCTTAAAAACAATAAGGCACCGGGAGCAGACGGAATAACAGCAGACCTCTTCAAGCAAGGTGGAACAGAACTTAAAAATCGAATGTTTGAATTAATACTTCGTATTTGGGCGGATGAAGAGATGCCCTATGAGTGGAATTCTGGAATAATATGTCCAATTCTGAAGAAAGGCGATCCAATGGCCTGTAGTAATTACAGGGGAATATTACTTCTTAATATAGCTTATAAAATCCTCTCCTATATTCTATACGTCCGCCTCTCAGAATATACTGAAAGAATTATAGGTAAATATCAATGTGGCTTTCGGAAAGGGAAATCAACAACCAATCAGATCTTTACCTTAAGTCGAATTATGGAAAAGACAGTTGAATACCAAATTGGAGTACACCATCTGTTCATTGATTTTAAATCAGCCTATGACAGTATCTACCGAGAGAAACTCCTTTGTGCCATGATGGAATTTGGTATTCCATTTAAACTGATAAGATTGGTCAAAACAACGATGACCAATGTGCAATGCTCAGTCCAGATCCAGTCTCATCTGTCGGAACCAATATCTACCACGCGTGGAGTGAGGCAAGGTGATGCACTTGCCTGCCTTCTCTTTAATATAGCTTTGGAAAAAGCCACACGGGACTCGGGCATTCAAACCAGAGGAACCATTTACTTTAACACTGTACAAATCCTGGCCTATGCAGATGATATTGATTTAATGGCACGTACAATTCCTGGACTCAACGAAGCTTTCTTAAATCTGGAGCAATCTGCAAGAAATATGGGACTGGTAATAAATCAAGAAAAGACGGTATATTTGCACAGTGGAAAGGACACATTATATCAAGATCTTGTAATAGGAAACTACACGTTTAAGAGAGTGGACAATTTTAAATATCTGGGTATAATGGTCAATAAAATGAACAACAGATCAGTAGAAGTGAATGCCTGATTGATAATGGCTAACAGAGCATATTATGGGTTACAGAACCATATGAAATCAAGGATCATATCCAGGAATATCAAAACACTCCTTTACAAAACATTAATTAGACCAGTACTTACATATGGGGCAGAGACATGGGTACTATCTAAACAAGATGAACATCGTCTTGGTATTTTTGAGCGCAGAATCCTCCGCAGAATTTATGGCCCAGTGCATGATGGGGGCAGATGGCGAATTAGAACTAACCAAGAACTCTATCAATTGTGTGGTGAGAATGACATTGTGAAATTTTGTAAGCTGAGTAGATTGACATGGGCAGGACATGTCATACGCCAGGATGATGATGATTTATCCAGGAGAGTCCTCCTCAGTGAGCCAGGAGGAAGGCGCCTTAGAGGGAGACCCAGGCTGCGCTGGGAAGATGGAGTGAAGGAAGACACAGCAACGTTAGGGTGTAGAAATTGGAGAGTAGTCGCCCTAAACCGGGAAGAATGGAGGAAACTCTTGAAGGAGGCCCAGGCCCACCCCGGGCTGTAGCGCCGTTGGGGGGGGGGGAGAGAGAGAGAGAGAACATCTGGCAACAACCTGTTATTCTGATGTGGATATGATACGCATCATATATGTGTGATGCCATTTAGTCTGGTAATCATTTATGTACCGACATCTCAAAGATAACTGCAGCATCCAAAGCCTTAGACCATGCGGCCACATAAAACAATACCTCACTGGATTGTATTTCAGTTAGATCAACTTCAGAAAGAAAATGAGTGCATCCAATTGTTGGAATAACAGTGCAACATGAAGATGTACACGTACTAGTTACTTATTTCTTTGCACAATGGCATTTTAAGTCAAAATTTTGACAGTTACATAACAAGCTTCAAGTTTTCAAGCCACAATTGCTACAAAAGCATGTCCATGCATTAGACAGGCAGGTCACAGGGAAGATTAAGGCTATTATAATTTTTGTCAGTACATGGGGAAGGCACATGGTTTACACGATCAAATCTGCCTCATGGGAAAGCTGTCTTTCTGATACACTTTTGGGCATAGGGGATCCCACAGTCCGAATTACGTCTCAACTAAACGTGGGTCCACCTATGGTGTCTGACTGGTGTAACTTCTGTAATGTATGAACTGAAAACCTTCAACATCTGTGTCAGGTATGTGACCACTGGAAGATGGTGGAATTACATGAATTAAAGAAACACAATGATGGACAACTAATGCATTGGTGGGTATAGGTAAACCTGTCCATGACATAAAGGCATATGCAGGGAACAGAAATACAAAACCTTGTTCCTAATAGAATTCATAAGTTTACGGATCTCAAAACACACTGTCCTGCATCATACATGCATAAACTCTGCTGGAATTTAGCAAATACCTGGCGATTTATACCTTTCAGCTTTTCAATACCCATGCCAACATCAAAGGCACTGGACTCAGGCACTAATGGCTTGGCCTTATGTATTTCCGCCTGCTTAACACCACTGAGCCCACACATTCAATAAGTGACACACCTGATTCTGTAGTTATCACAAGCCTCCAAAATTTTTGTTCTTACTGTATGTTTCAAGTTCCTTAACCCTTTGAAGATGAAACATGTCTGTTTATTATAAGCATTCAGTGCGTACTGCACTGTAAACACTCTCCACTTCGGTTATAAAAACCAATGTTTTATGAGGCAAAAGTTGTCGTTTGTTCTGAGATCCATACAAAACACATAAATGCAATGTAAGCACCACATAGAATTTTTGAAATTTAAACTGCATGGTATGTAAAGTTACCGCTAGGCTTTAAAAGGTTAATTAAAGCTTACACCATTACTGTAACACAGCTGATACACAATTCTTCACTCTAAGCCACCAATACCCCCCTGCTTACCGTTTGTCTAGGGAAAATTATTTCAAAACTTTGTTCATGCTTATGTGTCCATTCAAATACTCTTATCCAAAGCAACGTATGTTAATGAAAATGGTAATGAAGTACAATATATACTTTCCACACTGCATTCAGTGTCCCCCTGCATCCTGACACAATGTTTGAGTGGGTTTGACTAGACTCACAGAATGTCAAGTCAGGGCACCAAAGACACAGAGGGCCCGAAATCAACTGGTAACCTGCAGAGGTTAGGCATTGTGTATTTCTGATGAGGAAAATAATGTGTAAACAACAGGCATAATTACAGGAACAAGGTTAGGCTTTCACATTTCATTTTGCTCAGACATACTCAAGTTGGTTAGCTACTCAGGGTTCAATTTAGTAAGAGTTTAGGCTCCAAATTTTCATTTAGTGGCAAATTTTAGGTTTTGGGGTTGTAGATGAATACACAACTTACAACCTCAGCTTTCTGGATACTTTCATCACTCATCTTTGCCACTATCACGGACTTTATGAACACTGACAACCCCACACAGCTTGGGGATACCATTCACTGCAAACTCATCTCCCATGCTATGAACTGAATTTTGTATAAAGTAAGTACATTAACATGTTTAATTGCAAATCTTGCTTCTGCTACAAAAATAAGTCCTTTGAGACATTGGTGTATGTATAATAGAGTTTCCTATAACAACGGTTATTTACTCGGGGGTGTAATCCCAGACTAGACCCCAAGCATGAAAAACTTACATTACTATTAATTGCAATTACACTGAAAGATGTAATTTAATGCATTTATTACCCACATGCAGTGAACTGATTGAATTTGTTTTACATCAACATTTCTTTCATTCAGTAGCTAAAGCAAATGAATATAACCCACTGTTCAATCAGTGACCTGCAAATGTACAAATACTAGGACACTGTCCATAAAATAACTATTCAGAATGTTACAAAAAATTCATATTTTTGTACAGCAATTAGATCACATCAAGAACTGTACTTCAGGCTTCAGTAATGCACTACTGTGTGTCATAACACAATAGGCGACTTTTTTTTATTTCACATAATACAAAAACTGCGATTCGAAACTGAAATTACATCTTTATGGGGTCATAAAACATCATGCACAAGTTAATTTGGCAGACGTGGATCACTGATGGAACCATGAAATGTTTTACAGAACAGCCAAACCACATGTTAACTAAACCTGCAAGGCCTTACAGGTTATGTGATATGTCCCTACCACGAAACCCTTTCCAAAATTCCGTTACTTAGTCCACGGAAAACGTCAGCTCTTGGGAAACCAACAGGCCTACTTAGACTGTTAGCACTAGCTCGAATTTGCCATTACAATCCAAGTACCGCAAATAGTAACGGATTTTCTATGTTAAAAACGTATAAACTAACGCATTTCCAGTATCAAACTCGAAATGATAGTACCTCGTACCATAGCGGCCAGCATGAATCAGGGATGACTCCACCTTTACTTTATCCAACTTTAACCCTAACATACGTAACTACAGTCTTGTGTGTTGTTTAAAGCACAACCTTCTTTTCTCCTTCGTTTCTTTCCTACCTTATATACAGTACACACCACTCGACTTTCACCGGTCTCACACACTCCATGCTCAACATAATCATACTGCCAAGTGACACACAGGGTCGGACACATGTGACCTGTCTGGTACTGTGATCGAATATTCTCAATGATTTCTTGAAACGCACACTACGTACATACGTGCAATAACAACACACACGACTCGCACTAACATACGACACAGCGCACGCTATAAACAAGCATGCACACAAGAAACCATCTTTTCCCACCCCACTTTCCGCTACTAAATCGCCCCCCGCCAGCGCCACGGACGATCGGAGGCACAGTCATCCACTTGGATCAGAGGTGATATACGCCACCATGGATGGAAGCATGGCTACGACCACGCGTCACATCAGAGTTCTAGCCAGCACACAGCAACTCACACGTAACTACGTACAACGTAAATGGCGTCGTCTACGACGGCACTACCATCTATTCACATAGAGTGCTACGAACAAATGCATGTAACGCAGACGTTTACATTACAGTCGGTAATGAAATTAACTCGCATACCAAACCAACCAACCAACCCGCCTGGACACACAACAGAGCTAAACCCCCGAATATCAAAATTATAAGTTAAAGATCATTACAGTTCTTTACCAGATATTAGATTTCTGAAGTTGCATGCACATATCTTTGACACAGCATGATGTCTCACTTGTCAAATGTTTGCAAATTCATGCAAAACGAAACAGCACAATTCCAGCTGAACCATGCCAAAAGCAATGTATGGAAGAGAATGTAAATATTTACAGGGATGTGGTGAGCAAACGTAAAGGTAGGAGACCACTCGGTGAGAGCAACGCTTTAAATGGGAAATCATATTAAAGTCAATGTTAGGGAAGTAGGTTGCTGGGGTGTTGACAGCCTCAATTTCGTGGTAGATCTATCTTGCAAACAGAGACAGCATGTATACCTCCAGAATGTTAGAACATGGCATCATGTTCCAGCAGGCAGTAATCTCTATTACAATTATTTCTATTACTCTTACTATTTGGCAGTGACTTTTGAACATGTAATAAACCTTCCAATTCCATAGAAGTCAATATATTAGCTATCTGAGGGATTATTAGATTCATTATAGAGACATTGTATAATTGCCTTTCTGTAACATACTATGAGCTGCTTATTGTCTACAACTGACTCCCTGATGATGACTGTGTAGGGCAGTTGAAACATGTTGGAGATTGTGTAAACTAAGTGCAGTAGTTGGTGTATAATAAATAAATATGTGCCTGCCAACTTTAAAGTGGATTTCATATACTAAATTTAATCAAACATTTTGAAACATAAGATGCTGATAAACAGAATAATGGAGTTTTTCTCTCTAACATATGTTCACTTTCTGTACTGAATGCAGTTGACTGCACAAAAACAATTCGTAGATAGCCACTATGTGTATGTATAAAAGAGATACCATCTTTATGATGTGAGAAATAGCAGAATGATTTAGAATCATTATGAATAATTTCCTTAAATTTTTAGTAGTTTTACACCTCATGTAGATAGCAAACAATATCATATTTGATTAAATATACTAATACTTATTTAAAAATTTATTACACAAATTTCTCCGCCTAAACATTCCAATGACTTGCATTTCATTACATATCTCATGCGTATGATCACAACTACTGCCTTTGTTTTGCAAAGAAAGGTAGAATATCAATTTGTGCATGTCAATATATTCAATGCATATTATAAACAAAGTAATAGCAACTTTAATAATTTAGTGACAAACAGCAACAATCCTGTTTGCTTTCAGTGCAGTGTATTACTAAAGGATGACATCCCAAAACCATAATTGTAAATTTAACAAAAAATGAAGAGTATTAAATATAAATTGTGGCACTAATATACATCACCAAGGGAGTATTGTGCAATCAGTGTACAAAATTGTGAAAAGGCTACAAGATAGCATCAAAATTATTGACACTTATCCCGTTACATTCTACATATCATTACTAATATGAGTAAGTGTGAATATACACACACACATACATGACAGTAATGTTATGGAAATGTTGTCACAGTACTCCCCTATGTTCCCTTCAATGAAATATTCCAGGGTTTGGACAAAATATCTGACACCCATTCTTGTGTCATTGTTCTCTAGGACTTGCTGTTACTGGGTACAGTAGCTTTAATAACATTTTTTCCCATAACTGTTCGATATTTTGCATGACATTCTCACATTTCAAAAGATATCCTGTCACATGTAGCACAGTGAAAATACATGAAAATGTGTTACAGAAAGACGACTACCTTAGTCAAATTACCATTAGTATTATACTCTTCTGTTACTTCATGGTGCCAGTAAGTCCTGTTTTAACCAATTTAATCACTTCTATTGCAGCAAAATAATGGAATGACACATGGTGCAAGTGTTTCAAAATATGATAAGTAACTTCCCTACTTTGCTCTTCATGTATATCATATTTTCTGACAGCTTAATGGAAAGACTGTGACACATTAAATACCATACTACACAAATTTGTTAACATTTACAACCTATTTACAATCTGTCAGCATGATTCAACTGTATCTCTGTGTGGTTCTTGAAATGATCTCTAATCTACTAGTTCGGTAAATCTGTTGCGTTTCTGCAGGAGTGTGATCATATCCTTCACACAAAAGTTGTCACTATATCTGCATTTTCTGTAACGTCAAAGGAACAAACATACTCAAATGTGGCACAATAAGCTAAAGATTAACATACTTGCCAAAAAGTGTTGGTATGACAGGCTCTTATATACTGCCAGAAATAGGCTGTGGAGCCTCCCATGGTGTTTAATAGTTCAAGTTACTATCAAGTATTTGAGCATATATTATGAATTTTAAAATTTCTCCTATCATGGGTAGAGTCCTCTACTTTATTTCAATTTATGTTGTTTCATGTTCTGGTCTCAATTTGGTAACATTCCAGCTGCATCTCAACAACAGTACCTCTCTTACAAGTACCTTGAACATATGTCCTAACAACACATCCTGTATGTACGTCAGAGTAATACTTGGCAGTACAGAAGCATGTTATCGTCTCTGAGGAATCACTCAAACTCAATCAGGACATCATCTTCTCCAACAGTGTCTCCAGCATTCACATGGACAGCTTTCACCTTGCCAGTTACACCAGCCAGCAATGAGTTCTGCATCTTCATGGCCTCTACACCCATAAACAGCAAAACCATATGATTAGACCTGATGTTATATGTACAAGTTGTGAGTTCTTTTTAATCTCTGCTGACCAAGTCACAAGAGCCACGATGTTAAACAGAGACTGTGTGTCATATTTAAACCTTGCACAGTGAGGCCTAGGCTACACAGCTGACATTCATATATTAACGTACTCACCATTAACAATTCACATTCAAGTTTCTTAGAATCATTCCTTCATACAGTTGACATGTTTTGGTTAAGCTTGAGCATGCTCAGGGCAATCATACACGTAAAAGTATAAGTTTTGTTGTTGACTAGTTTTCATGGTTTCTGCTGACACAGAATAACTACGCATATTAGTATTAATCAAATGTGTAGTTATTTCTTCAACGTAAGTAGGACCCACATAAACTCGGCAGTAACAAAAGTAGTTTTACACATACGACCAAAACATGCTGGCTGTATATATAAACGATTCTAAGGAACTTGTAGGTGTGTATGTTGTTAATATTGATTATCATGTACATGGTGAAACATGTACACATTTGTGACATTCCCATATTTATCAGCTATATCAACAAGTACAAAAATGTATAAACATCCATACTGTGGTCTTCGAGGCATCACATCACATACTTGGGTTGATCTGTGCTAACACAGAAGTCTTAGTGTCTGCCCACCATACATGATATCATAACCCAGAACATCACGACATGAATTTTCACCACCATGAAACCTGAAATCTTGTATTTGTATAAACACTGTCACAAAACAGAAATACAGGATTTATATTATGTGACACTGTCTATGCGTTAAGTAATGAACTCACACAGGCCTGCTCACTTTGACAAGCATGTTCATAGCATCTTAACTGAAAACTCCGTCAAACTATGGATAATTACTTAAAACTACAGTGTTTGTAAATAACATATATTCAGCATCCACATCATGTTGTGATTGCATGGGGATTGTTGAGAAGTGTAACATTACATGCCCCAGTTGAGTTTCAATAAGTGGTATTCCTGTAAACACTACAGTATTCTCTGTAATGTGATGTCATTTTCAGTGCAAGCACTGTTTCTTGACAAAACGGTTTAAAATGCTGAAACCACTGCTGTGATCATGTCAGAGGAGAACTACAGAAAGGTTCTGAAGTTAGATCAACAGACACTTGCATTGTAGGATGAGACATATGATACCAGAACAATGTGCAACGTAACTATGATAAATCCTCAAATCACACTTCCTCCACTACACCCATTTGTTTTCTTAAACATGTTGTTGTCAACCATGTGCAACTGCATGTTCTTATGAAGTTATACTGTGATTAAATTGAGTGGATAAAACATAAATATCATAAATAAAAACAGAGCAACTATTATATAGCATGAAAGAAATAGATCTAGAAAGAAAGTCATATAAAATTATTAGTGTATGCATTCCCTTCACCAGAATGTACACCAAAACTGTAATGCAAGTATAACAACAGCTAGTGAGTCCTTAAAAAAATCATCAAATTTCAGATATTTGGAAGTGAAAGCTATGAGAACTACATTAACCTTTATACAACCAGAGCAACTATTTAAATATCAGCCCACAGTTTATGAAAAACATATTATTTGAACAGAAAAAGGTAAAATTGCGAAATAAATGACATTTTGTCAAAAATAAAATGGAGGTAATGCAGCATGTCTTAAAAATGCAGTACATTTTCTTGATGCCTAAATATATAAAATGAATTTCTAGAGATATTTTCCTACGTGTGTTCGTATTTGACAACACAGGTATTAACAGGTTAATGACCAGGTTAGCAGCACTTTAAATTCAGAATGCTTGCTACCACAAAGTCCTGACTGTTTTAACTTCCTACTTCCTGCCTATGAACCTAAATATTGCCACCGCCACCGCCGCTGCCACAACCACAACCACCACCACCACCACCACCACCACCACCACCACCACCACCACCACCACTGCTGTTGTCACAACAACCATAAAAAACAGCAACGATGATGACAACACACACACACACGTGTGTGTGTGTGTTTGTGTGAATACAGTTTCCTACAGAAACAGACAGAAGTGAGCATTCTCTATGATAAAGTTATTTTTTAAATCTGTGTAATACTTTGGATTGTATTCATTTGTGTGTTTATATACTGGAGGCATTTTGTTGTGGCATTTGATATCCTTTATGCCTGGTTCTACATGTGGTTGTCAATCTGAATCAGTCTCACTGTGTGAAGCATGACCTTGGCTGGGAAACACAACAGCCAACCACAACAGGTGATGGAGGGAGCGTTCTTCCAAAACCTTCAGTTGTCGCTCAGCAGTTGTGTGAAAACTTTCTGTCCCAAGCCATCAGAGCAGTATAGTGTTGTCATATTTGAAATTAGAGCTCAAACAACACCACAGAACACTTGGCAACACTTGTGAGTTCAATTCTGTAACAAGTGACCTGATCAGAACTTGCTGAAAAGCAATGACTATAGCTGGTCCACCCCACACACCCCACCCTGTTGCACAGCATTGTTCAATTGGTTTTCACTCAAGTTTCACAAGGAAAAAAACAAGGTACAGCTTTAGCATCTATGGAATATATGTGCATTTGAAAGTACCTACAATTTTGGAACAAATTTTGTAATTTGATAAGGTTCATGTATGGATTTTCCATGTTCCTCTTACACTGACATTCAGATGTAAGATAGGGATGTACGATAACTACACAACAGAATACATACCAACCACACAGACTTCTTGTCCTTCAGCTATTGAGTCTCCAACTTTACAAGAGACTGATCTCACCACCCCTGGCATTGGTGACAATATGACCTTAGATACATCCACCTGAAATTTAATTATTTGGACCTGTAATGTTGTAATATGATTTTGAAGGGGGTACTCAAAATTCCAAGCAATTTCCTTGTGGTTGATTAATCTGGAACACAAACTTTCTTTGTTTAACATAATTTTGTGTGAATGTGAGAAAATATACCCATGCATGTGCAAATGTGTGTGTGTGTGTGTGTGTGTCTGTCTGTCTGTCTGTCTGAAAGACAGGGAACAAGCAAACTCCTAACACTAATAAACGTTTGCCTGTTAACTAGTGGTCTTATTCGTGTATTCATAAATAGGGCCCATTCTAAAGTGGTGTTTATCATATCCTCTGCACAGAAAAATGCATAATTATCAGCTGGTTCAGTGTCACCCCTGCCCCAACTGATTTCCTATACTTCCACTCAATCCAACTTGTGATTATAAACACACGAATAAGACCACTAGTTAAAGGTAATATTTTTTACTGACAGGATGTCACATAAAAGGTCATGGCATGATATTAGTGATACAAATATGTATGCCTCCAAATGAGGAAGACGCATAACAAGTTACAGTTGGAAAATCTGAACAGAACAGACAACTTGTGAGGGATATGTGTCTTGGAGAGGAAAGTATTAAATGGAAGGTGTAAATGAATTCAAATGCATCGGGTCCAGTGTCAAGCTGTTATGAACACAGTAATAAAGTTTTGAGTTTCATAAAAAATGGGGAATTTACAGCTGAATGATTATCATCTCAAAAAGACTAAGCCTTCTTACCTTTGGCTTTGGTGGCATCATTTTCAAAAATGTACTTGCTTCATCACGCAAAACAAAAAGAGTGAACATTGTTCCTTGGTACCTACAAAAGAACAGAACTAAATAACTGCAATATTACGTATTCTTCCAATTCCATGTGAAACTTCAGAAGAATGCTGAGCAAATCTATGTGCTGAAAACTGCACTTCAGGATAAAAATTTTGTCATTTAAAAATGTTTAGTGGTTTGATGAAAAACTTCAGTGAAATATTATGTGCACTGATCAGACACTGAAAATTATAAGAAAGAAGGAGTTGGCTTAATTTTGTGATTTGATTTAAGGTGAAAAAACAATGATACTTCATAAAGTTGAATCACAAGTTGGTATCTAATACAGCGGTTGCCAGATTACTCTAGCACAAGTCTGTGGGAAATAAGTGACCTTGCAAAACTTGCTCAGCACTACCCATAAGGGGATATTTTTACCAACTTCAACATGACACTGGTCCTCTACCCTCTGATTCTCCAAATCTGATACAAAAGTACCTAAAAGGAACAGACACACAAAAGTAAAACAAATTACACAAAGTTAACATGGGAACTGTCATCTGAAAAAACAGTAACAGATGTAGTTCAGAAAATCACTTCTTCAGGTCAGGGAAGGTACCTGTGAATGACACGAATTGGCTAACCAAAATAAACTTAAATTTTATACTCAAATACTCAGTCTTGGAACTCACTGATTGAATCTCATCTTAACAGCTATAGGTGTCATTATGAAATGCCATATTACATTTCACTGTCTTTATTACATTTTAAATTAATCATGCAGTACTTACACAATTTGTAATTTCCCAGATGCATCCTTTGATACAAGCTGCATTACTACTGGTTTTCCATTGATGTTTGTCTCAATAACAGGACTGGCAAGGTTTATGTTATCTTGTACAGAAAAGCTGTCATTATTTATCTGAACCTAGAAACAACGAAAATACACTATGACAAATGTTTCAATATTTTTCACAATGACCAATATAAGACTGCTGGAAAATACAGTACAGCAGCCAGTAGTTAACACCCTAACCCCTTCAGAGGAGCTGTTAAAATCATGAAATATTCCAAGCATACATTCTTTAACGCTGTACAATACTGCAGATTGAAACGGCATCTGTGTATCGAAAACCAACATTTTTTGAACTGTGAATTAACAAATGTCAGAGTGGAACTAAGGTAACCAGAAAGCAATTTCCTGCTTCATTATTTTACCACATTCTACAAACAAATTTTACTACACAGTTTCTTTTTTAACAAGAAGTTGCTTATAGTTAAAATTATTCTTACTTAGTAAAGAGTCGATCCTGATGATGCACATCTGTTTAGTAAGTTAATTCACTATTACAGTCTGAACCAAATGCTGTGCATGTGGCATGAACTCCAACTAAAATCCAAAGAGGCTGTTTAACCTTCAGCAGGTACCAAATTAACAGATGTCACAAAATATGAATAAAGCTACAAGAGATCTGACAAATGGACTGAAAGACATAAGCTTCATTCCATTCTTCTCCTGTGTAAGTACTAGTTAACATGACTTCAAATTATACTCCCTTTTCACAATAAATTTCTGGTATTAGAGGCAAAGAGCAGACAGACCTGTCTCATGGTCCTCTTTTAACAAATACATCAAACCTTTAAAATATTTTAAGATGTGAGAAGTGTAGGTGAAAAACTGTCTCTCACACCATACAAGAAAGCCATGATGGAGGGTGTCTGAAGATTGGGTGATCAGGAGACTGTTTGGACCTAATGGAGCAGAAACAATGTGAGTTTACAGAAAACTGTGCAGTAAGGAGCTTCAAAATGTGTCCTCTTCACTGAGGAAGATAACCAGAACAAGCAGGATGAGGTGGGCAGGCATGCAGCATGTACTAGAGGAGTGAGAAATGCATAAAAAATGTTAATTTGCAAACTCTTAAGGAAAGAAAATATGCGAGAGGCTTAGGCAGTGATGAGAGGATACTATTACAATGGACCTTCATGAAACAGACAGTGAGGATAGCTTATATTTGGCTCAGGACTGGGTCCACTGGTAAGCCCTTTTAGAAACAGCAATGAAACTTTGGGTTTGTAACATGCAAAGACTTTTTTTTTGATTGGCTGAAAATATATTAGTGCCTGTAAACTCACCATTGCATTGAGTCAGTTGACTGAAGAATAATTCTAAGACAGGTGCCTGCACTTACCAATATCCAGAACAGATACTCACCCTGAATTCACTTCCTGCTTTCTTGACATCACATTGTAGCTCTTCATCAAAGAGGGAAATCATGAGGGTCCAGTCAGCAGGTTCTTTGCGTTTTGCTGTTGATGGTCTTTCATTGATAAATGTGTATGATCTGATATCCATCTTGGAAAACACACATGCAGCAATTGCCAAGATGTGTTCTTTATCTGTGTTAGTCAGCTGTCTTCCTTTGAAGCCATCTGGATACACTTCAGACAGGTAATTTGTTGATATGTTTCCATCGATAAAATTTTTTTCTGTTAAGATATCTCGTAACAATGGAATATTGTGTGTTACACCTGAAATGGGACATAAGTTGTGCAACATAAATTCAGTTCTGCATGCCTTGTGATAAGGTAAGTCACATCACTCACAGAAATATAACGTCGAAAATCAGTTCATTTTGCCACCTTCTTCTTGTCAGACAACAAGAAGGTACTGTGTGGATGAAAGAAAATTATTAGAATAATGGACGGTGCTGAAGAAAACTCTTTGCAGGCAATTATGTATTTAGAAAGCTTAGTATTCTTCTGACAGCAGCCAATCCTTACTCTTGGTATTATCATTTGGTGTGGACATGTGCCAACCACTAACCTTATTAAGTAGCAAAAAAGAGTTTATTGTACAGGAATTAAGTTATTCAATAACCTTCCACCAACCATAAAAAGTTCTAATGAAAATACAAAAGTACTGAATATATTATGTAGAAAACATCTGTTATCTCACACCTTGTATGCTGTACAAGAATTTACTTCAAATGAAAATTCTGATATATCTTAAAAAAATTCAAGAAAAAATGGTGATGTGTCCATGCAAACTTGAGGCTTTGCTGTAACACTGCAAGCAACAAGACTAGAAGTTTAGTTTAGTTTAGTTTAGTTTAGTTTAGTTTGTATATCATCCTAAAAATCATTACAGAATGATGTTGGATATGTCCAGAGATTAATTACAATCAAGTACCATAATTACAGTAAAACTAGCAAACATGTGAAATTGAAATAATAAACAGAAACAACACAAGACACTAGACAAGCACCAAACATGAAACACAAAAACACTAATTAACAAAGTAACGAAAGTGCAAGCAATTACAGTCCAAAAGTACATCATTAACCCTACGTCTTTCCTACAAATCAAAAGTCAACCGTCATAAATTCTTCCACCCAATAAAAGCTCTTTTCAAGAAAGAAGCTGCTAAATAATGTCTTGAATTTTCTTATTGACTGAACACTTTTCATTTCACTTGGTACTTTGTTGTAAATAAGAACACCACTGTAGGCAATACTAGGTTCAAATAGTTTTGTGTTGTGGCTTGTAATAAATAACTCTGCCTTACTTCTTGTATCATGTGAGTGAAACATAGAATTTGTTTTAAATTTACTGAAGGATCCTTTAGTGTGTGTAAGAATTTCCAAAATGTATATACAAGGCAGAGTTATAATCTTTAATTTTTTGAAATATGGTTTGCAACTTGAACTGTTGGAAATATTAGGTATTAGTCTTATTGCCCTTCTGTACCTTAAGAACTTTCTGATGATTTCTAGCGTTTCCCCAAAATAAAATACCATACTTCAAAAATGAATGCATGTATGCAAAGTATAGGGTTTTAACAAGATTTTTATTTACAAATGATTTGATTTTTTAATTGCATAACAAAGTTGACTCTGTTTGATTACTAATTTTTTCACGTGCAAATCCCAATTTAAATTGTGGTCTAACCAGACTCCCAAAAATTTTGAATTGGACACTTAAGTAATTTGTCTGTCTTTCAATATTATGTCAGGAAATACTATATGTTTATTTAATTTGTGATGAAAGCCTAATGCCAATGAGTTGTCTTTATTTATAAACAACCTATTATTTTCAAACCAGGGTAAAATACTTTTAATAGTTTCATCCAAATTTTAAGGTTAAATCCTGCATGTCTTTACCAGTTATTAATATGCTAGTATCATTTGCAAAAAGTGTTAGTTTGATGCCAATGTCATCATTCATATTTATATCTCTATCATTCATGTATATTAAAAATAACAACAGCCCTAAAATGGAACCCTGAGGGACTCTGAATTGAATTATTTTCTCTTCTGACTGTTTTTGTTGGATTTCACTAGTTGTTTCAACAAAATGGTCAATTACTACCAGATTGCCTTCTGTTTTTTAAGTAGGAAGCAAACCACTGCTGTGCAATTCCTCTAATGCCACATGTGTCTAATCTTTGTAATAAGATGTTCTGATTTACCATGTCAAATGCTTTCGATAAATCTAAAAATAAACCTACATACTTCTTTATTGTCTAGGGCTTTACACACATTTCCTAGAAAATTCATTAATGCTGTATTTGTGGATTTACCTTTATGGAAACCTTGTTGACTTTCTACAAATATGCTGTGTTTTTCTAGGACGTTTATTAATCGAATACATACAGCTTTCTCCAAAATTTTTTAAAAAGTTGAGACCAATAAAACTGGCCTATAATTCTCAATTTCATTTGGAGCTCCCTTTTTATATAATGGTTCTATTTTTGACATTTTAAGATTTTTTGGAAATTTTCCAGTACTAAGTGATAAAGTAGTTAAAGTTAATGGTTTAATTAATATACATAACACTTTCTGATGAGGAAGCTTGAAAACCCATCCAGTCCACTTAACTGTTTGTTTTTCAGACCTTTAATAATAGTAGTTATTTCCTCAACATTTGTGGGTGTAAAGAATATTAAGGCTGAAAGTTTTTGCTTATCGTTGGAATATTTAAGTACTCCGGGGGTAAAATTAGACTGTAGCCCTTCTGCTGTCTCAGTAAAGCATGTATTAACCCTTTAAAGACGAAGCACATCTGTTTTATATAAGGACTCACTATGTACCGCGCTGTAAACACTCTCCATTTCGGTTACAAAAACCAGTCTCTTAATGTTTTATAACACAAAAGTTGCTGTTTGTTCTGAGATCCGTAACAAAACACATAAACACAATGTGGGCACCACGTAGAATTTTTTAATGTTAAACCTGGTCGTATGTAAAGTTACCACTAGGCTTTAAAAGGTTAAATAGCTCTGCTACATGTGTTGGTTCAGAAATTGGGCTTCCATTTTTACTTATAACAACTGGTGCATGTGTGTGATCCACTGATTTTTTGTTTGTTTGTTTGTTTATGTTTACTTTTCTGAGAGGTAATGCAGTGTTAAAATAAAGTGCGAGGGTTTGTAAAAATTCTTTATATGCAATGTCAATGTCATGCTGTTCACAAACATTTTCCCAGTCTTCCCCAGAGAGCAAGTAATTTAAATATTTAATATTTTCCTCGTTAGTTACCCTAATGTATTTGCATATAGCTTTGTTTTGTTTAAAAGTCTTTCCTTGAAGTGAATCACGATCTATTTGAAGTATTGTCTGAACTGGTGTGACAGAGATGTTTCAAGAACTTCTGTTTTAAAGCCCCATAATTCTGGGTTCAAAACTATTTGGTCGATAGCAGATTTTGTGTTTTTGTGTATCCTGGTAGGTACATTTATTGCTGTTTGTAAAACTACTTTTTCCATATTTCTATAATTTTTTAGGAAATTAACGTTTAGGTCTCCTATTATTATAACCTGGTATTTCATTTTATGTATATAATCTAAAACTATCTCTAAACTATCAAGCATAATTTGGATATTACTATTAGGGTTTCTGTATATACATATAACAATTATTTCATAGTGTACAAGCTTAACAATTCTAACTTTGAGATGTTCACTGAGATTTAGATGCTAAAATTTTGTTACAAGTTTAGCTAAAATATTGGATCTTACATATATACATGAACTTCCATTTCTCTTGTTTTGCCTACAATTTTTCCTAACTAATGAGAAATTTGGTAAATTATAGCTGCTTATTTCAACATCAATTAGCCAGTGTTCTGTAAAGCCAAGTACATCTAAACTGAGCAAATTTGTATTCAGAAGAATTTTGAGGTTAACTTTTTTATTCCTTAAGCTTTGAATGTTTTGGTGAAAAATATTTAAGGAACTTTTATTTGAATGTATATCATCTCTGTGGTATTGTTTTATTGTATTACTATTTAAATGTTCCATTTCTGTTCTTGCTTTAAGACCATTTACTTCACCTTTAATATGTTGCATTTCAGTAACACGACACTGATGTTCCATTTCAGCTTCCATCTGGAAACACTTCACTAGTCTACATAATATTTTTGCACTGATATGTTATTTCTATTTTGATTTTGGGCCTCTGTAATTCACTCGTTTGCATGGTACTTTTACACAACCCCGGATAAGTGTTTTTCTCCACCTCATCCACTGTCCTGACTACATGTTTCCCAGCAGGCAAGAATGAATGACTTTACCAAGAAGGTTCTCAAATTTTTGAGCTCCCCTCCTACTCAGACCTCAATATACTGGAAATTTTCATTCTGATTTTAGTAATTATGATTTTACAAAACACAACCCACAATCACTACTACGATGATATCAGTAAGAATGATAACTATAATGAATGATTTGTAATTGTAAGATCTCATAAATGATGTGTCAATTTTTTGTGTATGTCTTTACCTTTATTTTTAAACATTTTATGCAATAGCATGCTGATGGTCCAAACAGCGACTGAAACATGCAGCTAAGCCACAATAAATACCCTTGTGTTAGACTGAAAATTAGAATGCTTATTTGTTGAATGTCTGTTAAAACCTCACAGCAGGAAAACTAACTAAATGTATGCAGAACTGTGGACAGGATTCCAGTTCCACAGTTGCTGCACAAGGTGGCTCAAAATAAGGACTACTTTAAGTTGCAATACTGCAATGCTCAGCCAGCTCACTGAATGCACTGTTGCAAAAGTGCAGTGCATGGGCCACAAACATTAAACAATGGTACAAATTAAAAAAATATTACCTCTTATGACATACGAGTCAAGTGCCTTAACACTTGCATTGATGGCCTCACTTCTCACATTTCCATAGCAAACAAGTTTGCATATCATTGGATCATAGTAAATACTTATTTCACTACCTTCATCTATGCCGCTATCACAGCGTACCTGAAAATGTTCAAAACATCAAAAGATTAGCAGAAATATTTGGTAATACAGTGTAAAGCAAAATAAGTGAATCTGAAATGTGTGGTGGTGGTCACAGTTCTGTGTCTCAATTTGCATGTTGGGGAATTTCTCCCCAATTAACGGTATCATAGGCTGAGTTGCCAGTTAATATTCACATTAGATGGATCTCCTACACATTGCAAAATTAATCACTCAATCATTTTTAGTTTAAGAAAAGTATAACTGCAATGTGATGGCTAGCAGAGACAAAGAGGGATGAGACTACTCCAAAAAGCAGGCATGGACGTGGAATAGCCACTCATATTTCATGTCTTCAGGGGTTTTAGATCCACTGACCATGTGGTACATGCCTATACCATATTTATGCTAATACAGTCAATGCCTATGCAGCAAACTGTTTATATAAACAGAATTCTGAATTGCTTGGTATACAGTACATACTATAAATTACTCTCCTTTGCAATTCAGCAAGTTTCACTACGGCAGTACAGAATGTTAAAAAATAGGAGAGCCAACTTCTGATTATCTGGATGATGGTTCTCTGGGTTGTATATGACCTGTCACTCCAAAATACACACAGCTTTCAGAATCATTGGTCACATTGTCCATACGGTGAGCAAGGAGGCGGAAAAAAGAAAAACAAAATTCTATGTAGTGTTCTTGACTACGTCATTATTTAATGTCATTAAATCTTGCACTGTAATATGCACCAGTTCTATTTTTTGACATGGTACAGCTTTGTTAACTTTATTACTGCATCGGTTGTAACAGCTGACACATAATACATGGAAGTAAAAAATTTATGTACATGATCAAAAACAGAGTGGAAAATTGGAAGAAGGAAAGGTTGTTTCCAGGACAGCAAATCAATGACTGTACAAACTGTTTTTTAAAACTACTGTCAACAATCTGCAGCAAGTCAAAACCAAGGGTACAGTAAGCTAATCGCATCAACATCTTATCATCATCACATCTTAAGCAGTGTCCAGCGTGAAAGCTCCCATAGAGATTAGTTCCAGATTACACACACCTTAACTCTTCAGCACAGTTTTACATACATGGTATGTCACTGTCAGACATTTAAAAGCTTTACCTGTGGTTTGACGTGCACCATACGTTCAGCAGCAGGATGCATTTGCACAGCCTGTAGCTACAAAACTAACAACAGTATTGACACATGGGTTAAACTAATCTGCTCCAGATATACATCATTCTAAGTCTGTAAAGCCAGTAACTCTAATTCACAAGGCACTGGGTGTTCAGATGAACAAAAAAGCAATGAAGGGATGAATGACACCATGTCATCATGGCAGGACCATCATGGAGACATATGTGGGTTGGCACAGTTTGAAAAATTGAGCTTTTAAAACAAATTTTAGACGACAATGATATTTGGGGCACATAGGTCTGATGACGAGAATTCTGATTAATATAATTATATCCAATTATTATAGCAAAGAACTCACAAATCAGTGATCAATAAAGATGAAAATAACTGTGATTCTCATAACACTGGGAATGGAAGGGGCATCCAAAACATTATGGCACAATATCGGAACATTTACTGGTTTATAGGGGGCCTTTTGTAATGTCTGTGCACCACAACTCAATGTTAGTAGTGATGTGGACACTGTGGATGTAGTTCAGAAATTCTTTGACCTGACTCTTATTCAAGATATCATGTATATAAAGGAAGATAAAATGTATGTAGTTCATGGTAGTGCTAAATGGTATAGTACAGAAATGAAGACCAAGCTCTTGTTACAGCAACCACCACCTTGCGTAAAATCGTTTCTTCCCTGAAACCCTTCTCTTCGATGACTAAAAATTATAACACGTTTTGTACATTTCAGTGGTAGCTCAGCACTGAGTAAATATAAAGAACTGACCAAATTTTTTGAAATTTACCCACTAATTCAAAAACTGATCTAAAGAAATCAGCAAATGTACCTGCCAAATCAAAATGCTGCCACAGACGAGCCAGTGACTGTGGAAAGGTCGGCTGTCTTTCAAGCTATGTGTACACCTGAAAGCTGCCAAATTCGGCTTTCATATGAAATGTGCAAATGTAGAACAAGGTATGTCTGATTCTTCATTATTTACACAGCGCACAAAATGGAACTGCCAAACCAGTTTGTAAAAGTGGCCCATTGTTGTCTGTGACTACAACAACCATGTTGGAGGTGCTGAACTAAATGATCACATGTTGAAATCACATCTGGTGGAACAGAAGACATTTGACATGGTATGTGATATTTAACATCGCTATTCACAATAACGTGGTGATTCACAAGTCTTATGCCACACATCAGGGCAACAGGCTACCTTACACTCAGGTTCCAGCTGATCAAGGGAGTAACAGAAAAGCAGAGATCAAGTGTGCCCCATTCTGTGTATCCTTGTTCATATACTAAACCACTTCCTAAATCTCATGGAATGTCATTTCCTGTAGAGGATTCCCACTGCAGGAAAAAAGGCAAAACCTCAAGAAAGATGAGTCTTGCGTTCTAAATGAGTTGTAAGGAAGAAAGCCATCTGTTGATGCCCTGATCATGAAACTGGTCTGTGTTTGGATGAATGTTTTAAGATTTATGCACAAACCTTCACTTCTACATTTCTTTGTGGTGTTACTGTCTCCAGCGTGTCTGAATAATCATGCAAGATTATATGTCATTTTCTGTTGAAAGTATTTTATCAAAAGTTACCTGAATTGAAATTATGTGCTGCAAAAATTAAAGTGACAATTAAAAAATACTCCTGCAAACAGGCCAATTGCGCAGTTTTAAATGCCCATGCTGATGGCTTAAGTCAGCAGTTACCAACAGACATAGTTCAGTATACATATTTTACTATTCATGTATAATATATGGCATAACTTGAAATATTAAAATGTGTATCTCACAAACGTGATTTAAATTACAGTGAAACTCATTTCAGACATCCCCAGTTTAGAAAATTTCCCGCCTAAGAAGTCAGGATAAAAAAGCATCAAAATTCTTACATTTGATTAACATTACACATTACCCTTTTAATACATCCCCACATAAGGAAATTTCCCACCTACGAAGTAACAAATTTGACGATGAAACAATTTTTTTCACCCATGTAATACACTTTCTGTTTCAAAATCTTAAAAAATTTCCCCAAGTTTCCATTTGTTCCATTTCCAATATGCAGCGTTCAAAAGCGCGGTCAGTTCATATAGGTTAATCTCCAAGGTCATTCCGCCACGTTTCACACAGCAGAATGACGCAACCTCACAGCTGACGCAGGGGTGTCATATTTCTTCCACGATGCAGAGACTGCAGTCAGTCAGTCCCCACTACTTCGTCTCTCACGACAACTGAAAAACTGTATCAGGCGGCCAGAAACTAATCCTAGCTGTTCCATGACTTGCAGAAGCCTGAGTTTGGCAATGCTGGCACGTGGCAACTCACTTGCTGCTGCAATTGTCAAAGGAAACGAGGGCAGCCAATAACATTTGAAGAAGTTTAGGCACATGCTAGTTGAAGTGACACGGTGTTCCACATTGTTGGGGGGACAGTGGTTTGACGCGAGATACATGGGCGGGCAATTGCGACAACTCATTTAAACATAATTTATCAGTGTTAATATAAACACGTCGTGGTGTAGCGTGATTGTAAAACATTTGTGGTGACTGTGTGCAGATAAGTTACATCAGCAACTCCAGAGAATAAATTCAAGACACTCCAGAGTTAGTGAAAGTAACTGGAACTACTGACCACCCCTGACGGTCTACCTAAAAGTGAACCTATGGAATCTGAAGTTGTATACTACTACTGTTTTTGAAAAAAGAGAAAGACATCCCACATTTGAAAAATATGTCAAGGAAAAGTAAACATCTGGAATTAAATGCAAACTTGTGAATGAAAAGTCAGTGACAGTATAGGTAAAGGTGTAAATAAAACTGTGAATGAAAGGTTACAGATGAAATGGTTAAATGGTCAGATACGAGTGAGAATGTGTTAAGACAGCTGCAAGTTGTACAAATTCAGCATACATATGTAATAAGCTCACAAAAAAATTAAAATAATAGAACTTTTCGGTCCCACCCTCTTAAGAAATTTCTTGCTTAAGAAGTCAGATTTTCTTGGAATTTTCAAAAATGTCTTAACAGGGTTTTACTGTAGTTACTAAAGTTGTACAATGCACGTAAAACATCCTTACATTTGGTATATGTAGTGGTTCAATATATCTGTACAATCTTCCAATAGATGGGAGACCAAAATTTTTGTAAGGATCTTCTGAATACACTCTGCTTTCTATTGCCCAGCCCTTTATTGGAATATCCTTTTGTGTTAACAGCAAAGGATGACCTGTTAAAGAAGAAAATACATGTTCCTGTAGTATCATTTGCTTCAATTCAGTAATGACGAATCTTCTCTATTCACTTCATTTGAAAGCACAGTACTTAACTTCTATGAATAAGCCTACACACAAGATACATTTGCTTTGTACACAAAATCCTTGATACATGAAGATGAAGTGGAGGAGGAGTAGCAGCAAAAGATGAAGCTGAAGGAATAGAAGATGATTTAATAGCAGCAGCAGCAGCAACAGCAATAGTAGTAATAGTAGTAGTAGCAGCAGCAGCAGTAGTGATGGTGGTGGTGGTGGTGGTGGTGGTGGTAATAGTGGTGGTGGTGGTGGTGGCTACAGCAGCAGCACTAGCAGTAAGTCTGTGGCAAATTAATAATTATGGCTGGTATGACATGGTGACTATGCGGACGATGTGGCAGGTGTTCAGCATGAAATTAGGATAGCTAAAGAAGACAAAGGAGATGAACAAATGTCACCAATGACACAAAACTTGCAGAACTCTCTGCATCTGCCTGCCAGGATCAGGACTGAACCACTTCAGTGGGGGGTGTGTGTGTGTGTGTGTGTGTGTGTGTGTGTGTGTGTGTGTGTGTGGGGGGTGTACATGCTACTGGCATGTATATTATACAGCAACCCAGAACTAGATCACTTCTCTGAAATAAAATGTTTTAGCTTGAAGTGTCAGTAACATGTGAAAGGTTCAAACTGATGCATAAAGTACTGCACTGCGAATCTGCAGTTTATCAGTGTTCTTCTCTGGTGGCAAAACTGTCTGATTCAGAGGAGTGGGAAGCATGCAAAAATGCACTTGCAGAAAGTGGCAAAAATTTAAACTTAAGCAAAAACAGCCACCCTTGTTGAAGTATAATACCAGAATACCAACCCTAGCAGATCTACCCTGTCACTAGATGCTGGCTACTTCTATTCACCATTAATTGTACTACAGATAAGTGCCTATTTTATAAATGTAATTCCCAAGAAATGATTTGGCCTAGACTGGTATGGAAATTTTGATACTAGAACAAAAATATGTGCATTTCACATTGTCTCTTCTGAGCATTTCAGCTGTATCCATAATTTATTGAATTCCTGTAGAGGTGAGGGGCTGCCCTGTGTTTGGTATTTGGAGGGGAAGTCGGGCTCAGTTGGCAGTTAGAATAAATCTGCAGTCACCAGTGGTAACACAGTATGTTACGCTTTTAGGTGACATGTACTTCATAAGGTCAGTGGGATTATTTTCCAATGCTAGACAGATGACTGACGAAAGATAAATGGACAATAGATCTTAGGGCATGTCTGTGCATTAGAACAGAGTGATTTCTTTTGGCATATATTGCAACCATGCATAAGAGAAAAGCAAGGCTGAAGAAAGAATTCAGACATTTGGGGATGGGGGTGGGGCATGTACCATCCAGTTCCATCAATTGTAACAGTCAGGGACAACAGCATTAGAAACATCATGTACAAAGAAATGGTTATGAGATATTTGTGAGGCTTTTAGATGCTTTCTCTTATTGAAGTGTTTACCAAGAGTTTCCTGATGAAGCACTAGGATGTTCATCAGATGCAGGGAAGGCACTTTCTGCGAGACGAGGCCAAACAAGCACAGAAAGAAACAAAGACCAATACTGTTGCTTCCAGAGTTACGAAGTGGATATGTGCCCAGATATATGATTCTTGGGTTATCACAAATTATGATCTTGAATGTGGAGGATATGATGCAATTGTCTAGAGTCTGGTGAATATTCTGGGAATTTTCAAACATAAACACAAATGCTTTAACAAAGTATGCCCCTTGAAATCAACAGCTAGAGTTTCAACTTTAAGTGCCTTCTGCACTGTAGTAGAAGGTAATTTCAAGTACTTCATCACCATAGTCCTAAATAAAGAATGGATAAAAGTAGAATTCCTTGACAATATTTACATGTCAGCAAAATCAGAATTCTTAATATGAGATCCAAACATTTTAACCTGCAATAATTACCTTTTGCTATACGAATCATCTGATGAACCAAATCAACTCCTGTAATACACTCTGTAACAGGATGTTCAACTTGCAACCTTGTATTCATTTCCAGAAAGTAGAAGTTCCGTTCAGAATCCACCAAGAATTCAACTGTCCCTGCTGAATAGTAGCCAAGACGTTTGCACAGGGATACTGCTTGTTCTCCCATTGCTTTCCGTGTTTCTTCATTTAGAAACACACTGGAATTATAAAACATGATTTTAGTCTCCAGCTAGAAATTCTTGCTACTTCATTTACATATCACAATAAGTAGACGTGAATATTCATAGAAAAATAGAAAAACCTGCATCTTGTCACATATACTTAACTATTATAGGATTACAGTTCAGTTTACTAACATGGCTGGTAATGGAGACAAATAAACGTAGATACCTATTTAGCCAGTTTCTAAAGCCATTCCCAACCACAAGACATACAGAAATGAATCATTAATAAGTAACAACAGAAAACAGATGCATTCTACATCTGGCAACATTTGTAATAATTGACACCTCTTAGGAAGACATAGTAAAGAGCGCTCACCTATACCATGTAATGGGATAAATTCTAATTATTGACTAAAGGTAATTTAAAATAACTAGTAATGAAAGTTGAACAAACAAGTATGCCAGAACCTACAGAACATAACAGCTTATTTACAAATCACAAAAATGGATGCTAACATGAACGTATGAGCTGTAACTGTCACCTATCACACATGTTTCTCCTACCTAGTTAAACACAATGGAAGATGACACTAGAATACACCACACAAATTCAGTGCATTATGATGCTACCAGCAAATTTAATTCAAGTTCTTTTAAAACACTACATTTCAGTACATTAACAACCGCAAGGGACACTTGACTTTACGGTGGTCTAGAGTCATGTCATGTCAGTGCCCTTCAAGGCAGAAGGCATCCAATTCTGAATTGTGAGCTTCCATTTTATCTCAGGCTGATAACCAAGTTACTGCAGAGAGATAAATTAATGTTTATTCATATTAATATTCATTTATTTGTATTCTTTGTCATATTCACTGTGTCCAAAAAGGGACCCAGTAAAATGCTGACTTCTTGTTTAATATATCATACGATGTTTCACATTTTAATCTTCATGGCAGAGAGCTAGTATGTAACATTTACAGGAAGACGCAGATGTCAGAAAGTTGTTGTTCCTGTACATATCAGGCAAGCCTAAAAATGCACAAAGGAGGGTAAAAAAAATCTGTTACCTTGGTGCTTCTTCAATGACTTTTTGATTTCGCCTCTGGATGCTACACTCCCTCTCATTTAAGTATATGGCATTACCATGTTTATCTCCTAGTACCTATAAAATGACAACAGTTTGAAGCATATAATTGTTTTCTTGTATTAAACTTCTTTCATGTTTTTAAATTGTCGTGATGTTGGCTTAAAAGTAGGTTATCTATTTCTGATTAGTGCCCGGCAATGTTAAAATAGAGTAGTGGCACTTATATACATGAAATTGCTTTAAGGGTATAATCTATGCACACAAACAATAAGAAAGTCTATGTAAATCACAGGTTCTTGGACACTTTGTCTTTGAGTTATGGCCCATTTTATTTCAGAGAAGGGGAGCACAAAAACCAAAAACTGCAGATTTCAATATTACAGAATACTGTTTTGACAACACATAACAACAAACTCTCATGTAGTTGCCCTTGTCCTTGCTTCTGAGGCATTATCTTGGTAACTGCCTGTAGGGTGATGATAACTGACCACAGGCTCCCCCCCCTCCCCCAACCAACCAAAAGTACTTCAGATCTGTAAGTGCAATATGGCTACAACTGGAAACCATGCAGTTCAAGTTGGACTGCTTTTACTAAAGTGCATGCTATAATGTAAGTAAAACTGTGACTACCAAATTTATCGGCTCTATATTAATGCCCCTTCTCCTTGGTAACAACTCCGCATTCCATTTTTTGCTTTTATTAGTACAAATTAAGCCCTGGGTAAATAAACTGATATATTCAAGTAACTGTACAACTGCTTGTAAAATATTTAGGCTATTGCATTTTTTCTTGTAAGTTACAGACTCTTGAAATATCATTTTGACACTGAAGTGTCATCTTAAGCAGTAACTTCATGTACCTGAATTTCTATATGCCTTGGTCTATCAATGAATTTTTCCACAAGAATCCTGTCATCTCCAAAACTGGAAGCAGCCTCTTGAGAAGCCATTCTGAAACCATCCCTGTAAAACATAAAATAAACGCAGAACAAGGAATTGGTAGTGAACTTCTACTGTGATAAATTTAATTCTGAAGAGTTTCATTTCATTTTTGAAGCAAATAATGAATAACTTGATCAAATAGCATTACACTACTGAATGTCAGTCATCAAGTGAATGACAGTTTGCATAAGAAGCTATACTGACTGAGATTTTACAAACTTTTTCACTTACAAAATTAAAAGAAAAACACCTGATATCTGCAACAGTATTATTCAGACTTTACAGATTATCTATAATAAATTTAAAAATTTAAATATGGCTACTTTCTATTCCACTGTTAACATCTAGTAAGCACCTCTAGTTAAAACACCACTTTTCCATGGGAATTTTAACATAGTACCATCTTTAAACTATATATGAAGAAGGCTATTTTTACTGTAAAATGTATATAAATTTCATGACATAAAGATCCAAAAAATCAATTTTGGGCTGGTATCATTTCCCCATGATATGTCATTGTTCTGAAGAGGTCAACTCAACCAATAATGCTATTGTCTTGTATCTTGGAAGTACCTGGTTTAAGGCTGGGTCAGGGAGCTGGCTATCCTGACTGACTTGTTCCATGGTTTCCCTCAGTTCCAACAAGAAAAAAGTAAAGGAACAATAAATCAGCAAAAAATATTAATGTCTGGGCAGTCAATGTGGGGTCTGGTGGATAAAGTGGCACTGGGAAAGGCTTTTCTCACACATTTCAGTGTTTCTCTGTCAGCATGATTCCATAAATAGCTCCATACTCATATTTCATTCATCTACCACCAATGCTAAATTCTTGGCTCATTAGGTAAAATACAAAAATGCCTCAAAAAATAAAACTGCTGATAGTACATCAACACAAATACTTAAGATTTTATGGGCATTAAAATATTTTTCATAGATCAGTTACAACTCATCTAATATAAAATACCTTGCATCATCATCATTCCTGGCAATTCTCATTCCTTTACCACCACCGCCAGCAGATGCTTTAATCATGACAGGGTAACCTATCTCTTTAGCAATCTGAACACAGTGATCCGCATCATTTATAATGCCATCAAAACCTGAAAACATATATACAAATATATATTCAACCTAGTAATTCATAATAATCAGTCTCCACTGTGAATGAAATGAAGGAATTGTTTCTTAAGAACTGTTAATGCCACCCCACATATACAAAAATATTTTGTTACCAAATTACACTTTGTTCAGTAGAGTTATTGGCCAAATCACAGTTCTGATGCACACAGAATGAAGTTTACTCAACCTGGCAGCCTTCATTCCAGATTTACTCTGTAAGAAGATATCTTAGTTCCAGTGACTGGTTAATAATTTTATTAGGCTATTAGCTGGTATCCCAGGGATCGTGGTTCCATCTCCAATGCTGGCAAAATTTTCATCTCTGCTCCAAAGCATCCAAACCACGTATGGCACCTACCCAGCCTCCTATTCTGTGCACAATGAGCAGTTCTTTCATCACTTGTTCAGTGTTTCAAATGCTCCTACTTTGCAGAGGAAAAAGGCATCTCCATTACAGAGATCAGTCCTTTCGGTGTTAAGAAAATAATCTGTTTATTCAGACTATCATGCAAAACCCATAAATAATAACGCACCTGCAAAACACAAGAGTTATAGCACATAGCACACATAATAATCAAACTGCTCCCATTCTCATACTTATCTTATATAACCCATGCAGCTGCAATAGTATCTTCAAATAATTCAAAAATAAATTCATTACATAGAAGTATGACGTGTTTAAGACATTAGTTTGGTTACAGTTATGTCCACTGATACACCATACAACTTTACAGTGGTGCAAACAGTGGACAGCACTTACTGTACATGGTTTACAAGGGAATCAAATTTGTGAGATTTCATGTTTCATTTAATGAAGACTATATCTGCGGTTTTACTTCCCAAGTCACTTCAGAAAACCCCCAACTTTATACTCACTATAAAGAGATCATTCTTAGATATACAGAAGTACTGAATGGGGTAACTCTGTGAAGCCAGCATAGCTGGCTCAGTGCTAATGCAGACAGGTTGCAAGAAGTATTTAAATGTAAGCATGCATGATAAGACCATTGTCTAATCATGCTGAACACAGAAGATACGAATATGTTAATGCAATACTGCTCATCAACCAAAACCCATAAAATGACAAGCAATAGAGCTGCGTATGTTATATTTTTAAGTGTGTAATTCACCCACTTGGTTTCTATACGCACTGTTCAAAATGGCATCAGAAGCAAGTGGAAATGTGTGTGTACCATGGTTTCAAGAGATGAAGTCAGCAACAATATTTTAAAGAAGAATGAACAGTACTGGGAGAGGAAAAACCATGTCACACTCAATTTATGAGCTGTTTAATTTATGCACACTAAGGTGGCCACCCTGTGTACGGATTAATCTTATTATTTATATACATTCCGTTTAAGTGTACCAGTTCTAAGGTATGGTGAAACTAGGAATCAAGCTCATGAAAGGTTAACTGTGAAGACAGGATGCAACTTTCTAAAGCCTAAATTCATGCAAAATTACATTATGCCTTCATAATATGTACAACTGACAGTGGGGCTAAATAATTATTTACCTTCTTTTAGGTTATATGGACAGCAGCTAAACACAGAATAGGGCAGAAATACCTGATGGTTGGTCATTTCCTTTCAAAAGCCATCAGTTACTTCTGCCCCATCATATACATAATGATACACTACAATCTTCTTCTTTCTACCTGGAATAGTATTAACCCCTGCAGCTTGAGCCAATCTTTTGGATTCCAATTTGTCTCCCATTCCATTAATTGCTCCTGCTGAAGGGCCAATGAATGAAATTCCTGCACTTTCCTGAAAAATACTTCATTTCAATTGTGTGTATGCTGCAGAGCCTTCCTGTTTAGTAGAAAGACATTTACCAGTACATGTGGATGAGACGGAAGAAGTGGTAACCAGCATATGAGAAAAAAAAACTTTCTATTTCTCAGACAAAATGTTGATTAAGAAGGAAGCATTGATGAGAATCTGGACTATTCTAAAATCACATATGGTTTACTATCTTTATTAATAAAATTAAAATTCATGCAAACTGTATCAGAACTAAAACAATTTCAATTCTGAAGAGCACCATAATGATCCGTAACTGAAGTGATAAATTTCATACATTTTTAAAGTAGAATCCTCAATTCTGCAGCATTTGTATAATCCACTTACAACTGCAGAGTTTTATTAAAAAATTTATGTTGTTGAATATCTTTTCAAAATTTAGTAAATACTGTACATGACAAAAAATTTTTGTAAAGCAGTCATCAGAGAGTAGAAGTGACCAAAAAATATTCTGGTCTTTGAGTAGTGCCAAATTGAAATGCTCTGCATAACAGGCTTGGAGGTGGGCAAAAAACATGAAAGTTATATATTCTGCATGACAAGAAACAGGATGACATCAGTACCCAATTACAAGCCCCAAGAACACTGTACAATGCGTCTACAAACTGTGTGAAGATCGTAGATCTGCTATGGGGAAAAGAGGTACTTAGTTTGCCTTTCTACAGTTTGGTAACTTAAATATTACGGGAAAGGTAGGCAGCAGTTCTCTGGGAAAGACTCTGTACATTTTGAACTAAGCTGCTTGTTGGCAGTGCAGAGATTAACTGGACATGAAGCAGTACCATACTTGCAGTACCTTGAGGGTCTCTGTGTCCAAATCAGAAGCATTATCCCTCATACAACATTTAGGGATTCAGTTCATACTTTTCTCTACTTTTTTTTTTTCGTGGAGAAGGGCCCTGGCAGCAGATGCTGCAGTAAGGCTTATTGTGCAATCCCATGATGATGAAGATGAAGATGATGATTTTAGTGTCCTTTTCCAAGTCATGGAGCACAGGTCAAACGAAAATGACGGGAAAATCGAAGTACTTGGACAAAAACCTGTCCCAGTGCCACTTTGTCCACCACAAATGCCACATGGACTGACCCAGGATTGAACCCAGGCCTCTGCGGTGGGAGGCCGGCACCTAACCACCTGAGCCATGGCATTGGCCTTTCTCTACTTACTTGAGAGCAACAGCCCATGTTACACAAAAAAAGATACGGGGACTGACGTAGTACATACTGATAATTGCAATATTTGAAATTTTATGAAACTATAAATAAATTAAGAAAATATTTTATAGTAAGTTCATGACATAAATGCATCATCCAACTCTATTCTCTAATACATAATATTAATTAAAATTGCTAGTAAGTTACCTTCGCCCTTCTGGGATGTTACGCAATGCTGATCGGTAATTAGTTCACAAAGTTTCAGGACAACCGTGACGATGATGTCAGTAACTAAGTACCAATCAACGCTTTGTAACATCCCAGAAGAGCAAAATCTCATTAACACCGTGGTGGAAGTCTGAAATCTTGCTAATATGTACTTACCAACTTTTCAACAAAAACTGCATTTTCAGAAAGAAACCCATAACCAGGATGGACAGCTTGAGCCCCTGTGTCTGCAGCAGCTCTCATTATGTGGTCAATATTGAGGTATGACTCTCTAGTGGGTGCAGGTCCTATGCAGACTGCTTCATCAGCCAAGCGCACGTGACGCTGTTGAGGAAAATAAATATGTCTTACAAAAACCAGCCACTTCTTTCTCAACAGCTACACAGCTTGTGTGGAACTGGCATTTGCAAACCGGTTGCAGAAAACTTGATAATATGTATTGTGCACTGCACCATAAAATAATGATGCAATGCACATTTATTCCTAGACAGTTTTCCAGTTGCCATTCCTAATTTTGCTCCCCTTTTCCCTGTTTACACCAATTCTATTTTCAATCACATTCCTTTTTCTGACAGTTGTTTTACCATCATTCCGTCAAAGTATCTTCTTATGTCTCCTCCTCCTACTACTTCAGCCACATATTACTAAAGCTGTTCCTACGACAGTGTTCTTAAACCTAAAGCATTTTTCTTAGCCAAATTTACTTCACACAAGTGAGTATTTTCGATTGTATTCGTCAACTTTCTTTAATATTGTTATCCTTTAACTTCTATACTTTAATGGTGTCCTCTGTTCCAACGTAACTTCTGTTTTGTGTTTCTTCTAAAATCTGCTATCGGCAGTTGATTGTTTCCTCCTATATGTGCATATGCTATCATATTTATTTAAATAGTTCCTTCATAACTGCGTTGTTACCACATACTCTATCTAAACTGTACCTAGTGAATATGTGGCTCCCATATTTGTGCCTTCTGTACTAGAATGAGGAGGAGAGATGTTCAAGGGATGCAACACCCTAACATGTATGTGTCTGCGGAACTGATGGTTTACAGGGATACCAGCATCCAAGGGCATAAAACATCAAAATGAAAATCAGACATTTACATGTACATATCTGACTTAAGTTATAATAAGCAGTTGGTAGAGAACACAAGACCAGTGACAAGGTTTCCCTCCAGAACCATGACTGTCAGCCTGGCAGTGGGAAGATAAAAGAGAAGAAGACATCACAACCATCTGGTTTGTGCCAGCATGGCATCCTTCAAGTTACCGCTCTAGAATATCACTGACAATCAGAAACCTTAATGGAAAGACCTAAACCACTGGTGTGCAGCAAATTTAGATCCATAACATCAGTATAACTGCCCAAGAACCCCCACCCTATGACATGCTAGCATACATATGTCTATACTGCTTCAGTGAACATCAGCTTCATTATGTTTCACCTCCCATCAGTTGTAATGTGTCAGAATGGGACAACCAGATTGAAGGTCACACCACCATCTGGGCTTCTGACAGGGTATCACATGGGTGTACATGACTTAGGTCCAGACTTGGCACTTAAACTTGAATATAAAGACCAAGTCAACTTAGTCTTCATTTTTCAGGTCCCATTGAGACACACAAGTTGGAAGTCAGACCAAAACCATGGGTCAGCACCATAACATAGGAAAGATCCCTGTAGGCGAGACAGCGATTTCATAAATGTAACTGACCTTAACAGTAATTATTATAAAACACTAGAAGAGGAGCTGCTGTAATAAACACAGACAGACATGGCAAACCCAAATCATACTTGTAATATTGTAATGATGGGGACTGTTCACCATGCACATGGGACCAGTGATCAAAATTAAACAGGTGACAGCAGAAGCTCATAAAGGGTACATAATGATAGCAGAAAGTAACATGAAGAAAGGAAAACTTGAGTAGCCCCTGTGCATCTCCTCAGCAGGATGTGAACTGACCCACTTCAGCAGAAGAAATACAGCTTCAATCTACGAGGCATAAAAGAAAACTTGCCTGTCAACAGACTAGCAGTATGCACAATACAAACAGTTTTATACTTGCCAATGGTCTCCATTACCTTGCTCATGGTGAATGGGCAACCACATTTCTGGATACATATAAACTGTCTCTGGGGAGCAGGCACTATCATGAAATTCATGGCTTTCCTTTCTTTTTGTAACTGATATTTCAACCTGCAAACTTAGAATTACTTACTGCATTATTATCTGCTATAGAATAAACTGCAACAGTCTTGATGCCCATTTCTTTTGCTGTTTTGATCACCCTGCAGGCAATTTCTCCTCTGTTCGCAATAAGAATCTTGTCAAAGCGACTTTCATTTGGATCAAATGGATCAGTGCGAAAAGATGAAAGGTACAGACTTGAGACTGATATCGATCTGTAGCTTCCATATGATGTATTCTGAAAAAATGAGTTATTTTCAGGACCGTGGGCAAGATATTCATCATGTGGAAATTACAACATTCAGAAAGGAAAGTGGCCCCTATTTTTTCCCACAGCAGAGACCTACTGGCATGGCAATTAGTCCCTATTTTAAACATACTGTGGAAGGTCATGAACTTAAGACTGCAGTGTTTCCTTCATTCTTGCATCAATTCTGTTGGAATTCAACTAGCACTTTAAAACACCTTAAAACTTTTTAAGTTTTTCTGTAAAATACCAACATTAAAGTTAGAAACAGGTACCAACAATTTGGCAGTACTGCTTTTAATCTTCTTACATTGAACTAATATGAACAGATGTATGAATGTTTTATGCATACACAAATTGCTTTGGTCTAAAATGGAAAATAAATTTAGTAATAAAATGAAGGGGTCCTTGAGGACTCCTGAGTACAAATAAAATTCCTTCCTTTGAAAAATGTACTGAAGAGACTAACATACAGTCCCCATGTTAACAACAAACATCACTTAATACCACATCTCTGGGAATAACTATAATTTTCGCCTTTTTAAACTTCTTTCATAACAAAGCATACTAGAAACTCAAAACTAATTTCACGTATTATTGTAATCTGCTTTTGCACAGAATTTCAGTTTTGACACACGACAGTTAAACATAACCTCAAAACTGCTTGCATTCACTACGTTCGTAAATTTTAACGCACAGGAAACATTCATTCAACATTTGTAGACATTAAACCCCATGCCAAATGACACGTATCATGTGCTAACATATAATATGATCACTAAAGTGAAAGTAATTGACTCACGAGTCCTCCACATTGACCATCTTGTATAAAATCTGCCAGGACAAAATTGTGGCATTCTTCGTCGATCTTTCACCTTACATGTCACAACACTTATGAACCACCAGTCTTCTGTACTAGTAAAAATCTGTTCATTCATGTCTCTATCTACTCGGCGCAGCATTCTAACTGTAACCAGTACGTATCCGGGTTCATTTGCGTCGAATTTCACACTGCGCCTTCTGGCAACGCCGGGCACGTGCTCCCATGCCCGAACTTTTGAAGCCAAAGTCATCATTCAAGGAATTAAAAAATAGAACCTAGGCTGACCGAACAGTAATACCAAAGACTGCAAGTGCATTCTTTTTTCCTGAACGCAACAGTGACTGACTAACTCCTAAACAAAGTCTGGCCTAATTTTCTCGACTAACATCTTGCGAACGCAAGACACATAAACACATGGGTCTCTAACGCCGGTGGGGGTTGACAGCAACTATGCCTTCAGTCGACCAAGGCTGACGCAGCAACTTTCATTTGTGCAAGACGTCGCAGGAAGTATAGGTATATACAAGGTGAGTCACGTACCGACGGACAAAATGGGTCCACCATGTGTAAACAGTTCAATTAAGTCCAATGAACTAGTGCTGATGCTGCTCGATGAAATTTTCCCAGAATTTATACCAACATCTTGCCTCAGCTAAGCTGTCGTCTAAGTAACTTTCCATTCATGTTTGTATGACTTTCTGCAGCTTCCGATCACTCGCGTATTGGCTGATTTCTGAAGTTCCTCTGATGTAAATAAATCGAAGGCGCTCGAATCTTGTTTCCGGAAATGACAGACGAAGGTACGGCACAAATACAGTTCTTAGAAAATACTCTTACAATGTGTCCATGGGATTAGTCGTTGGTATTTTCGCCACTTTGCTAAGCGTGGCCATGTTAATTCCATGTCCATTGCAACGGCACATTTACTAGTTATGGTGCGTAGGTTGTATTGGCTCAACGTGAATTAATCCTGTCTGTTCCTGTCAGCCAGTATCTAAGCAACGTGCTGATACCCCTCCCCCGCGTTGGTCTGTCAAACTTATGGGGATGACACGGCCGTTCCTGCCACATTACGCAAGCCGTCCCTGCTGGCAGGTCTCTTTACAGGAGACTTACAACACAGACTTTAGCACTGCCTACGGGACTACATACCTGCCATCAACGTCTGACAGAGCACCACTGTATTCTTTCCTGCGACCGCGAGACGTGTCCAAAGGCCAAACCTTTTCTTCCCAAACGACTAATTGCCACATGGAAACCACCTTCTCCCAGCAGAAACCACAAACCATCTAGTAACAGGAACAGTCCTTCGAATGAGTACGTCCAGACTTTCAAGTAACACGACAAAACCCGCTATTGCAAGTCGTCTACCGTTGCAGTTTATAAGGTGACATTTTCTAATGCCAGTTCTATGTTTCACATTCAAGAATGATATTAACTTGCAAGGAACGTCGGCTTGGCTCAAGTGTCCGCCCTTTATTAGCCGTGTCATTGTTTTGTTGGTTGGTAGCGGTTTGCGACACTCCCAGCTAGAAGACTATGTTGAATTTTTGCCTCGCATTTTCCCGACAAATTCACAATGTTCTTTCAAATACTCCATGTATTTTAATGCTGAATACAATGTAAGGTGATGCACCTTCTTGTTGATGGATTCGAGGTCCAAGGGAAACCTGCAATGGCTCAAGGGCAAATCATGAAAATTGGCGAGTGCCCTGCATGAAGTAATCGGATATCTCGATTTCTGGACAGATTAATAGTTACTACTTTTGTGTCTATAGCGACTACGTACTTAACTATGGACCCGGTAAGTGAAGAGAATAAATAGCTCTCGAAATATATTTGCTTCCGCTGCTGCAAAATCCATCAAACTCTTGAGCTTCTCTTCACTGGTTAACAACTGTGCCAGTCAACTCCAAAACCTATTGTTACACTCAATGTTTAGCAGTGCAACTTTTTTGTTTTGAACCCATTGCACGATTTAATTAATGATCATAAACGTTCTAATATGTCACTATGCACAGGATTTTCGCTAAAGAAATATGTGACATTACCTCAGCCACAGCAGTATGTACCTGACGTCAATATCCTTGGAAAGTCCAGGAATATCTTCCTTTACAGAGACGATGAATATGAAAGATTGATCGTAAAGTACGGTAGAGGTCAATAGGTCAAGTGAGACATTTCTGGGAAATTCCAAATATTGCTATCGCGTCACTGCAGAAAGGCAGGCTGAACTTAGTGCAGTAAATTCCAGTGTTTGCCATTTCCTAAGAAAGGCTATTTAGCAGTCACAGTACATGCAACAGACACATGGCTGTTTAGCTGCATCTACAGGGACATTGTATTAGCATGTACGTACAAGGGGCAAATTGCTGTTGAGCAGGTATGCACAAGGGGACAGACGGGGGTTAAACAGGTAGGCTACCCGCATGGGATAGTCGTTATTAGGCGCGTTCGCAAAATTGAGAAAAGCGACTATTAGCTTCTTCATGCCTGCCTGCCTGCCTGCCTGCCCGCCCGCCCGCCTGCCTGCCTGCCTGCCTGCCTGCCTGCCTGCCTGCCTATCCGTCCGCCTAGAAATCGGTTCCCATTGCACAGATTTTCATCAAATTTTATACTTGAATACTTTTCGAAAATCTGTCCAGAAAATTCACGATTGATTGAAATCTGACAAGAATAACGGGTAATTTACATGAACACGTACGTACATTTGTGATAATATCTCGCTGAATTCTGCTCAGAATGAGAAATGTTTCAGACAAAAGTTGTAGAGAAAACCAAAACCCACATTTTATGTTCAAATAACTTTCCCCGAAAATAGTGAGATAATGTGTAAAAATATGGTAGAGAAAGACAGGTCACAGATGAAAATACGATACGGCGCATGCACTTTGCATGCTGCATAACTAAGGCTATACAAACATGCTCAGAATGTGCAATATTTATTGCTTCTCCACGGCAACAATGGTTACGCGAACGCGCCTCAATATTACGTTTCTACCTACGTTGCCTGTCTTATTCTGATTTGCCAACATATAACTTTTGGAATATGTGCAGAAAAATAGCACGAAATACAATAATATAGACAGGAACAAGATATAGACGGAATATACACAGGGCTAAGTTACAATTAATAAGATTTTGCAGATTGTGCCCGAATGCGGTCAGCTGTGACAGGCAGCCGAAGAATAAGAGAGGCCAACTTCATACACTTCATTGTGGTTTCTAAATACAGTGTACATGGACACAGTTTATGGAGTGTTTCTGTAGATCACGAACGACAAACGCGACAGTGTATCTGATAAAAGTAACGGAGACAGATCCTGCACTTTATGCTACGTACTGCAGCAATACACTGGAGATTTAAGTCTGCTGGAATGTTACGCTAATGTCGACTAGTAAATAGTTACCGCCGAACTGGTGTGATTAATATTTCGCAGGGCGTGAATATTCATCAACGTCGCTGTCAGAACCTCAAATCTGGAAAGTAACAACTCATGCAAAAATACAAAATAACAGTAACAATAATAACAGCAGGTCCATTAGAAATGGGTTCTGCCGGAAACACGTTGTACAGAAATACGTTTCATTACCAACAAATTCCTCACCAAATTTCACTAGCAATTTGAAATTCGAATGTGATAATTGTCTATGCATATCTATGGCACGGAAGATATATAATATCAAGATCGTTGTACAAGTTGCAGATTAATGTTGGCGACATTCTGTCCAGAACAGTTTTCGATTTTCGGCTAATTTTCGCGTGGAACTTGATACACAGTAAAATGCAGAACAATTCATTTGAAATTTCCCAACTAATCTAAATGAGGATCTCAGTAAGTCACAAGCCTACGTTGCTGGTAATGATATTTTATGGACAATGTACACATAACTGCACCATAAATAGCCATAGAAGGCACGGGGTATATAATGTTTTCACATCCTCCGTCCATTTCAACTGGCTTTCTGAAGGTTTCCGGTCAAACAGTTTGTTTTTCAACAAGCTGAAGACGTAGGCCTACCTGATTCATTACTGAACTCCCAACATGTTACTTGGAAAGCTGTCAAAATATCGACATTAATAAGTATCTGGAGATATTCCCGATAAAATTAAGAGGCGAATCAAAATGTGAAATAGGTGTACTTGTATTACATACGAAATACTGGTCACTTGGATTGTCAGACCCCAGAGACGAAGGCACTATGATCTTTCGAGATGTCCGCAACTATTTACCAGGCGACACGGCGTGACATCCCAGAAGACTTGACATTTTAAATTAAAACTGTTTTAGAACGAAATACAGAGCATATTTGAACATAATAGAGCTGAATAAAATACAAAAATGAAGGGAAACGCAAAACAAGGACCTCTTCGTTTAGTAGGTCCATATTTTATTTTTCCGTGGAGTTTTCCACATCAGCAGGTTCTCGGCTCTCGCACCCCGTAACCTTCAATGTATTTCTTTCAATTCTTTTCACGCCTCACGTTAGAAATATGTTAGTTGTTGTTATTAGTACAGTTAAATAAAGAAACTTTGAACTTTATACTACAACACGGATTAGTACATAAGATTATCATCTATTACCTGTGGTAGGAGCCGCAACTTCCTTGTATCACACATAAATTTGTTTTCAATAAATGTCTGTGTGTTGTGCACAGACGATAATTTTATGTACCAATAACTATCAAGGTAGTTACGATGAAGTGGGTGTGATGCTTGAATGGAGGAAACAAGTAAGCCACACGAAATATTGGGGACATAAGTAACTTCTCACGAAGCCTTCGAAGAATGGAGGTTAAGGGGAAATGTAAGTGACGTAGCGTGGACTCATTCATGAAAGTATGCGTGATGTTCACATGTAAGTGATTAAAATCGACGAATTATTTTAACATTTTAAGATGAGGAAGAAGACACAGACATGATAATACCACACACCTGGTCTCCTGCAACATCGGAGAGAGGGGTAAACGCAATGGACGTAGGCTTATTACACATCAACAGTAAAAGGGGTGAAGTCTTCCCCATCCACGCCATGAACGCATACAGGCGGAGCAGAGCCATAGCTCCACTCATTCTTAACCTCGGTACTAGGTGGAGGTGACTGGTCAACTTCACGTCCCGGCCGCTTTACCCCCGGCAAAGAATGCCGGGATCCATTGAATAGGAGGCTGGGTGGTCCCCGGAGCACATTTGGACGTTACAGAGAACAGAAACATCTCTTGCCCCTGTGGGTTGCGAACCCCGCAGAGTACGGCCAACAGCCGCGGCGCTGTACCGAGTAGGCTTCTACACAGCAGCAGTAATGAAATTTATAACTTTTAAATCCAAATTATTGGAATCATTTCATTTTGCGGTTGCTATAAAGCCTCGTAAAGGGTCACTTACGGCCCACGAATTCCTACTTGGTATGCCCTGTAATGTAGAAAACCTTGACTCTCCAAATATGTTTGCTCAGGTGTTTAGGCAATAAGGCGACGCGACCTTCATAATTTGTATACTGTTTGAATACGCCTATTTAAACACGCTGCGTGTACCATTAAGTTTCTATGGCCCGTGCAGTCTTCGTTACTGTCTCCAGGGGTTCTCACCAATCACAAGGTCAAACACGGCCAGATTACGAGCCTGGGTCAATTATATGCATGTTCTGTTTATTGTATAAGTGCTCGGAGACTTGATGAAGGACAATTGAACCGACGAAGGCACGACAAAACACTTGCCGTCACTCATCTGTGAATACACGTACATTTATAGGCTGATGCCATGTGAAGGTATTTCTGTACCCGACCACTTGCCTACATAGCAGATACGTCTACGTCGAAATAATACTTCAGCTTACACCTGAACGACAGCATTGCTCTTGCATACAGAGAACTCGTGTTCTCTTTATGACAATACGAATAATATCCCACTTTACAACCACGCGATCATATTATGCAACACGTTATCTTCAAAACGGGGTGTACGTGAAAATCCTTGAAAGTGATATAAATTTCACACGAATAACCTTAAATACTACTGCTTTCACTCTTGCTAACGTTAACCTTTTAAAGCCTAGCGGTAACTTTACGTACCACCAGGTTTAACATTAAAAAATTCTACGTGGTGCCCACATTGCGTTTATGTGTTTTGTACGGATCTCAGAACAAACAGCAACTTTTGCCTTATAAAACATTAACAGACTGGTTTTGTATAACCGAAGTGGAGAGTGTTTACAGCGCGGTACGCACTGAGTTCTTATATAAAACAGACACGCTTCGTCTGGTTAATATAAAGCAAATGGTTCCTGAATGTATAGGCCTATATAACTTAAGACAATTTCAGGCTTGCAGAGCGGTTAGACGCTACAGTCGATGCAGGTGGTTGCATCGTACAGAACTGTGCTGTATTGCCGACGCTTCGGCAATATTACCCTCTTCGTCTTGACTAAAAGACGGGACGAATGTCACCATAACTTACGCTGTAAAGTTGCGGTGGAAGTACACGCCGCATGACAGTCATTAATAGGTCCAATTTCAATGTCGCATTAATAATGCATGCCGAAAAGTAACAAACGCCGCGACGGTTAAAACTAATGAACCACATGCAGCAGTGTTCTTCAGAAGCTGTTAGTTACTCAGCTAGTCAATAAATTTCCCGCCTGTAATTAAAACATATGTTTCACTACGGTGTTTGCAGGAGTACACCACTGGATCCCGTTCTGAGCCAGATCGATCCAGTCGAGACCATCAGATCCTGTTTCTCTAAGGCCAGTTTCAATATTATCCAATCGAGCGTCGCAACACCTGTGTTTGGAGGATGCCTGTGTAAAATGTCGGCCGGGACAATGATTATGTTGAGGGTGCTCGTGATTTACCTTAGTTTCTCCAATCTGACGTCAAGATATTACCTTAAATTACTCTACCATCACTCAAATCCACATCCTTTCGAATTCGTTATTAACTGCCATCCAACAATTCGAAGCTATACAGAGATGAAAAAATATTTTCTCCTCGCATTGCTTGGTTTTATTTTCCTACGCCTTTATGGGCATTAGAGATATGCGAAACGAGTGTAACACACACTCAAAGTAGGAACAACTGTAAAGGTGAGAGGCGTGTAACCGCGCCGTGTGTACGATTTACAGCATCCTTGATAACGTAGATCTAGCATTTTATTTACTTCGCTAGTATCAAAACAGGTCTCTAATAGTACTTTAGCGACTCCAGAATTTTTTTTTTGTGCCGAAGGCTTTTGGGTGCATAATATATTATCTCTTGCCTCAATGTCAACTCACGGTCACGTGATGCATCCCCATATTACAAACGAAGTTTCTGGAAATCGAGTCATGACAATATAGGCGACTATAATACGGAATAAATACCCCTTCTAGAAGTGTGTTACATCGAATTTAGTTACAGTGTGTAGCCTACTTCCCAGCACGAGCATGAAAGCTACTAGGCTTATGAGATCACCGCGACGTGTACTTGTCTCTGTGCCACCGATTTGTTTATGAACCAGCTAGCCGAATTTCACTAAACAAGGCAAGAACGTTGAGTCACTGGAGGACCTCAACGCCGAAACTGTTAATTTCCTACGATTTATGACAACATGGCGGACAGGCTAACTTGAGCAGCGGGAGCGATACCGTTCTAGAACTTACTGTCGACTCCAGAAATAATGTTAAATAACACAGTGTATACAAATAAGCAATTTTTTGGATGAAAATAATTTGTTAGAATGTGAAGTAACAACACAATGGCTGTGAAGTTTCTTGACCTTTAAGTCTGATGGCAGTACTATAACATTGGTATAGGGATAGGTTTAAGCACAGCTGTAAAACACACACACACACACACTATATATATGTGTGTGTGTGTATGTATGTATGTGTGTGTGTGTATGTATGTATGTATGTATGTATGTATGTATGTATGTATGTATGTATGTATGTATGTATGTATGTATGT